>JAIOTZ010000053.1:0-96367 GCA_023374045.1 Limonium bicolor
AAGACGACACTCAGTCAGTTATTGATGATGTGACGATGCAAGTAGAGTGCAGACATTTATGCTGGGTCGAATGGTGAAAAATGACGAGGGGTGTATGTGTTCCCGCAGAGCGAGACTGCTGAGTTGGCGTCCAAGATTGTAAGTATATATATTTAAAAGTTGTTGTTTACTAATTAATAAGTTCATTTCTAATATTTTTGTTAATTTAAAACAGTCTGGCTCGACTGAGCGATGGGAGATGGTTCCGGCCCCTCCGTCTCAGGATGATCCACTGAATAAGGCCCTTGGGCAAAAGGATCATCCAGGGCGAGTGCGGGGCTTGGAGGGGAAGTTCGCCAGAAAGACGTGTTTCCTACGTCTCGATCGAGAGTACCACAGGCTGAAATGATAGAGAAATGGTGGATGAACGGGTGCATGACCGGTTGGAGGAATCGGAAAGACGTCACGCTGAGTCGGAAACGCCACGCTGAGGAGCGTCAAGCCTACGAGGAGCGCCTGCGAAGACTTGAGGCTTTAGTATTGGGCCAGGTGCATGCTCCTACACCGACACCTACTACTCCTACCGCGACGGCGAATACATCGATAGTGGCCGCGTCTCCTACACCGGCACCTACTGTTAGACCGACGTTTGCTCCTACCACGACGGCGGATACTGTCGATGATCCTACACCGACGTCTGCTCCTACCACGACGGCGGATACTCCGATGGTCGATCATCCTGCACCTTCTTCTCCTACCAGAGACACATTTCCTTATCAAAACCTTTCGGTTTGTTCTTTTTTCCTCCTTAGTTATTTTAACATTACTTTTAAAACAATATAATTTTATTAGCTTGCTTACTGTTGTGAGTTGATGTAGATGGCTAAATCATGTCATCTGTTTCAAGTGTTGGATGGTGGGACTGTGCATGTTGCATTCGGTCGGGTTTTACAGACCGGACCGAACTCTGTAGTACATTTCAAGGTCATCCCACCTCTCCACGCTCGTGTGATGGTAGACGATATTGTGAAGGTCATGAGGACTCTCCCCTTCCGTTGGAGTGGAATGAGTGGAGTAAAATAGGTCAAGCAAATCTTCAGTTGTTCCATGGCCATATTCTCTCATTGATGTCAGTAGTGACAAGGTAAACTATTTAATTACATGCTTACTGTTTAGTTTTTAACTTTAGTTTTGACTTGACTGTTGACTGATATGTTATTATTTAAATTTTGTATACTATTAGATTGATAAGGAATTAAGACCGGTTAAGAAGAGGAAACTGGATAAGGGGAAGGAAGTTGTGAAATCAAGTGAGGAGAGTCAGAGGGTGAGAAAGGAAGTGGTGAAACCTTTCGATATGACTCCTAGAGATCCCCCATTCTGACACCCAAGTATCTGAAGAAGTTGACAGTCAAACAAAAAATGTTGTATGACTTTTTCATGACGAGGCCGCAGTCTGTCACCAACTTCAACATGAAAGTGTCTAAGCATGTTTTCCACTCCTCTAAGCCCAGAGATCTGATGATTACCGTGAGCGATCTACGAGAATTTTTGATGGGAGACCTGCTTAACATCTCTGTGATTCAGGCCTATTGTGTGTAAGTATCTTTCAAATTATTACATTATCTTTCATTTTTTTAAGCTATTTAAACATATCTTATGAAAAAATGTTGTTTAGGTGTTTGACTAGTAGACTGCTAGCGAGCAAGAGATTATGTGCCCTCTCTTTCTTGTGTCCGCAATTGATGTCAGCAAATCAGGCCGCATTGGATGAGCAAGGATGTGTACAGCATGTGAGGCAGGGATTTTGTATCGCGGTGCGAAGAAAAAGCAAATATTTGCTGATCCCATATCATCAGATGTAAGTACACATAACTGGAATTTTTTGCTTCCTAATTGTGATATTTAATAATTGTTCTACAAAACATTCTTTGTTTTATCTGTGGCAGCAATCATTGGATGTTGTGGTGTGTTGTATCGACACCTCATGCTTATTGATACTAGACCCATTGGGCGGCCCTGATGACCTTCGAGAGATCGCTGTAGAGAAATATTTTAAGAGGTGAGTTTCAAAATGTTAATGCATTCTGTATTTATTTTAAGCTTGTCCTAGATTATTGACAATAAATGGCTTCATTTTAAAATGTTGTATTTATGCAGGGGCCATAAGCTTGGTTTAAGTGATGAAAAGAAACCATTCTCCATCTTGGACTTCCACTACATACGTGTAAGTAATCATTTAATTTATGCATTTTTGTATTAAAGTTAAACGTTTAATTTTTTGATCTGTCTAAAGTTGGTAATCCATGGATGGTGTGATGACAGTGTCCTCAACAGCCTGATTCAAAAGCTGTGGCTATTATGTGATGCGGTACATGTTCGAGATGGTACAAAATATTGACACGCTTACGGATGATGACAAGGTAACCCATACCAATCAAAGTTTCAGTTAAAGTTATTGCATTTTAAATAAAATTGTGTACTAATGATGATCAGTTTCTTTTTTGGACAGATCGTTTCTTATTTCACACAAGCAGGGAGCACGTATTCCAAAGGGGATCTCGACTTTGTAAGAGATCATTTATCGCAGTTTTGGTGTAAAAATTACTTGAGTGTTTCTTAGATCTTATATCCTAGTGTACGTAGTTAGACTTAGACTTTTGTTTTTGCTGAAGCAACTCTCAAAGTTTGTAAAGTTCAACTCTCTCTTATTTTTGAAAGTTTGAATGGGTTTGTTTGCAATTCGTTTTCAATGTTGCAATTCAAACTGGCAACTTGGTTTATGGTCATAGTGTGGTTGGTTATCAAAGGGCAATACCAGTTGGATGCCCTGTACAGGTTGTATATACGATTGTAAATTGGGTTGTGTTGGAAAACATATGTGGTAGATGCTAAAAAAACAAAAAAAACTAAAAAAAAAACCACGGTTCACTTAAAACCGTGGTTTAAAACTCAATGGAACGAGTATAAACCACGGTTTATTAAAGAACCGTCGTATAAAGTCATATACCACGGTTAATTACCGAACCGTCGTATAAAACGCAATGGAACGACATTAATACCACGGTTTCCGTCAAACCGTGGTATAAGTCGTCTGATTCCCGCGCCACAACGGGCTTTAAACGACGGTTTTACGAACCGTGGTTTATAATGCCTCTTTTAAACGACGGTTTCGAACCGTGGTTTATGTGAATTTTCTGATATACCACGCGAGTATAAACCACGGTCTCTAACCGTGGTATATGAGCAAAATAACCGTGGTAAAAAACATTTTCTGCACTAGTGAACCATGAAGATTTTCTTTTAAACTCAGATTTATTCAAACTCTTTCTTTTCAAAACCAAATTTTCTTTCAAACCAATACTTCTTTCTAACCTTCTTCTAAACCAAACCAGTAAAACCAAGGGCAGTTGATAAGAATTCAACAATGGATAAACCTTCCCTCGATTAAGTTCGGGAAGCATGGAATGAATATTGTCAAGGGACAATATAAGGGAGTTGACAACAGAATACTTCACCTAGGCGTGTGACGGACACTACGAGTGTACCAACTGAATTGTGGGACGACCGCACTCCGATAGGAGCTTGTGGGCCTGACAGACCTGCTTATGGGTTAGTTGGGTAAGTAGTGATGTATCAGTATGGTACCCCACATATGTATACGAGTAGAGTCCGAAACACGGGAAGTAGTCGACTCCGTTCTACGGTCAGCAGTATAAGTCAAACAACAGCTAAGGACTACCATGAATGGTTGAAGTAAAGGAACCCAGTTAAGATAACTAGACTAAAGGAATTAGTGAATTCATTTCAAGGAAATGTCTAGGAGTCAGGAGGTGCGAGGTGCACTAACTGTAATATAAAGACATCGTATACGTCTTAAGGATCCTCAGGGATAAACATGATAGCTGGAACGAGACCCAGCCTGTGCATGGCAAGGCAGATGCCTAATGTGGACACATTAATGTGCAATGAACGGGATGAAACTCCCAGAATGAGTACCTACACTACCAGGAAATGTTGATCTTCACAGAAGAGGATAATAAGCCAGTTAAGAACGCAAACGGCGTGGCTAACTGAATATACCAATAAGTGTGAACCAGACGTAATGGCATAACTTAGTAACACCCAGGAGCAATCCTTGAAGGGTGTTCGCATCAACAAGTGTTGCACGAAATGGCATGACAGAAACACAAGGGTTGAAGCTAACACCCAGTTTAGACATAAATTGTCAGGAGACGGACTAACAATCCTAAGGGGGCATTCCATGAAAGGAGACGGAATGCAACGACCTTGTCATGGAGCTCAATATAACATCCAAACCATGTAATGTTGTACAGAGAAGTACATGTGTGTGGACAGCCTACAATGAGCGCAGCTCAAGGCAAATAAGGCTTATAGGCCACAAATAAAATGTGTTATGCAAATTAGATTGATTGCAGAAGTTTATGTTATATAAGTGAATAGAGTGAGAATGAACCACTGCACTGAGAGTGGGGATACCTCTCGATATTGTGAGACCGCAGGAGCGGTAGTTATGTGAATCAAGTTCAAGAAATATGTTAAGGATGGACAATATTATTATCATTTGAGAGCAGTTAGTTTAGTAGTATGTGTGTATAAAGTGAAGCACCGAGCTAAATAACGTCGGTTTGAGACAGGAATGATCAATGCTCAGAGAGCATTCGGTAGTCATCCAAATGAATGACGAACCATAATGTGAATAATGTAAGTATATGTGTGGAAGTTAATGTGATAGTAAATACGATATAAGCTGATGTTATACAAGGAGTAAGAGCACGGTGCGCAGCAAGCGACCGTTGTATAAGTATTGTTAAGCGATAATGTAGCAGATAAGACCCGTTATGAGTTAAACTTAGTTGAGATGCAAGATAAGTGATGTTAAACAGACTGGGCAATAAGCCAGTGGTAGGTACTGTGTGATGAGGAACTCAGTGTAAATTCCATGGCGAGTCACATAAGGGATTTACTATCAAGAGTTTACGCCTCTGCACTCTGTATGACTGAGTGTTTTGGTATTGCACTTGCGCAGTAATGATCGAGTGGGATAGCTAGGAATTGGAAACATGTTAATTGTGGAGCAATAGCGTTATAATGGCCGATGCATAGGAAATGCAAAGACATACCATAAGAGAGTACTTGTACAAAACCAAATGTGGAAGCATGATTAAGAATAAGGGACAACGGTAGCACTGAATACCAAATGTTGGTATAGAATATACCCCAAACGTTGGGTAATAACTGAAGAGCACTACACACTAGGTAGTAGCTCAATCTCAACCGACAGTAAGTCGGAAGGGAACAAGTCAATCATTGTGAAATACAAACTATACACAGTAGATGTTATGGAAGTGGATAGAAAGTTTATAACTCACCGAATTCGCTAACGGTAAGAGATACCACGCGTCGGTTGAGAAACCATTGTTACCAAGACAAAGGTGACAATCGGGGATGTACAATACTGTAAGAATAACAAATGGGGCAACTAAGCTCTACAGTTATTAGAGTTTCGCAGCAGAAACTAGTAAGCCAGTAATTCAGTGTGGAATGTGCATGGTAAACATGAGTGAATGGCTAATTATTAATGCCTAGAGGCCTCACAGGCCAGAATCGAAACCAACTAAGAGTTTAAACAAACTCCAATGAGAATTATTGGTTTAGGAACTAAACCGCCAATATGGTTAAGATCCTCTAATCAGAATCCATTGTGTAATAGACCGCGTGGAAGTCAAAACACTTCACGACGGCAAACCTTTTAAGTCATGTTTAGTGATTGATTACGTGGGCGTAATCCCTTTTAAGGGGGTAGAGCGCAAAACCACTTAGTGTGTATTACCATACAAGTGTACGGATTTATGTTGTGCATAGCACAAAAATATTTTGTTTTGATGATTGGTGTGTGTGTTATGTAAACATACGCATCCATTCATGTTTTAATTGTGGTAATCAATGTTTTCAGGATCGCGATCCTACCGTAGGATCGTAATGGACCCCTAGGATCTGATCGTGGATCGAATCGTAGGATCGAACGATCTAAAAATTGATAAACATCAAAGTCGTATTCAAGTAATCCTTTGTGGCAAGATTATTATGAAAATTCAATAAGAAAAAGCATGAGCCAACCTAAAAATCATATAAAATTTTACAGCAAATAAACCATGAGCAAAGATAACTATAGTTTCATCATCTTAAGCAATCGATAAGTAAGATATACTCTACAACATAAAACTATTAGCCTGTGATCACAAATCCTATAATTATGTTCTTAAAAAAAAAAAAAAATATGTTAGATATTATCCTATCAATCAGCTGGGACTGTCAAACTGCTTAACCTCTATGTTGGTGCAAATGAGATGATGTTTCGGCTTTCCGCCTATAAATTCCCCTACACACCAATGTTTGCAATACATGTACATGCACTTTACTTTTTCATACACAATCAAACTCATCCTTGTTCCCATCCTGGATTTGATCTATTACTAGAGCAATTTTCCTTCTACCTACAACACAACCTTAGGTCCGGCTCCAACCAGAATTTGACATTGCTGTTTGCCATCTTCAAACTAAAAGTCCCACAACATGCTTATACTAGAAGATAATAAGAACAAATTAAGTAATTATTATCTATCCACTAGCTTTTGAGATTTCAATAACATTTCAATCTAGTTGTTTGCCACTACGATTGACATACACTGCTGTAACGCTAGTGTCTTTGCATCATAATAGTCAAAAGAAAAACTGAACCATTAACTATAACAGTACATTAAATTAAATGAGATAGTAGCCCAATTAATTTTGGTAATTACGCCACTGTAATATGCTAGATAATGATAACATTAGTTTGATAAAAAAAACAGCTATTAAAAGAAACCAATTGTTCGTTGTTGTGTTGTTTGTTTCGCTGCTATTTTGGTTGATGAAGAGGAAGATTGAAGCTGATGTGCTGCTGTTCAATTTGGATTAAAGTTGTTGTGTTGCTTTCTCTTGCTAGTTGACAAAGAGGGATTGAAGCTGCTATGCTGCTTCGCTTTGCTCGTAAAATGAAGAGGATTGAAGTGATGTTCACTTGGTGGTTGAATGAAGATTATGAATCTTTGTGGTTGAATGAAGAGGAAGATTGCATAAGTTTGGGTTATAATTTAGGAAATACAAGTTTATCATTATGAGGACGTGAGGTGATATCAGTGAATAAGATAAAGCTCATTTTATGTTTTTTTTATATTTTGTAAGTTGTAAATGTAAAATGTGGGATCGGTGCTGGATCGCGATCCTGACGATCCCACCGATCCTACCCGATCCTACCACGATCCTACCAAATTCCGATCTGCGCCGATCCAACTCGTATTTATGAGGTGGATCGTAGGATCGTACGATCCTACTATCCGGATCGCGATCCTATGAACATTGGTGGTATTGCGCACAGAAGATGCAAATACCATTGTGATAAGTGTGTTGATTTATTAACATTTGTGTGATGGTATAAGTGTGGGGAGTAGAGAAACTCCCGGTGGAACAACCCCGACAGTGTATAAATGTGAAACGGTGTGTTGTATTTTGATAAAATATATGTGTTATATATTATATAGTGATTCATGAAAGGTTATGGAACCGACATAGAACCTAGTGAGAATAGGATTCCCTAGGTAACAACATTAAGCAAATGAAAATAACTGATAGACGGAGTTCTATCCCTTGGAGAGTTATGACCATGACTAGAATGATTTAAAAGATAGAAAATTGGAAATGAGTGATTTATTTGATGCTTGAAAACGAAGTGGGAGGTGGAACTTGATTTGCATGCGATCAAGGGAAGCCGAACACAAATTGGAGTGGAAGGATAGTTCGACACTGATGCTGATCACATTAGGGTTGAATGACTCTTGAAGCTCCCTATAAGTGTCACAAATAACCACGCTAAGAAAAGAAGCAAAGAGCATAAGTTGGACTTGGAGTTGTGTGTGTTTTCAAAAAGGATTTTGAATTGGTATTTATAAAACATCGATAGATACTTTACATAGTTAAAGTTCTCTTACTTAACCTCACAAGGAAAATTTTAAACTTAAGTGATTGTTTTGATCTCCCAAAGACACGGGGACGGAAGGTGTCCATCGCGACCGGGTTCTGCGGGATCACAGTGTATCAAAGATATTTTTGATTGCTATACATGCTATGACATGTTGTGTGGCATGTGTAATAAATATTATTTTGATCTTGAGTTCCTAAAGTGTATGTTATTAAGACCTATGAGTCTAAATGTGTTGTGTTACATAGACCTAAGTGTCTAAAGGCTGTTATGTTATCAAGACCTGTGTGTCTAAATGTTGTTATGTTACCCAAGACCAGAGAGTCTAAGGGTTGTTATGTATGTGTAAATGTTTAAATACCCGGACCATCGAGCCGAGGTTATCAAGTGAATATGTTATGTTATGTATGGATGTGAATATGTTACCCGGACCATTAAGTCCGAGGTTGTGATGTAAAGTGTGTTTGGTAATGGAAGTTTATTCGAAAGTAGTTCTCGTATTCTAATCCAATGATGCGTGGAAATGTGAACTTCAGGACGAAGTTCTTTTAAGGGGGTAGATTGAAATACCCAAACCTTGGTATGTTGTTTAAATGTTAAAATATGGTATCTAAAGGCTAAAAGTGCCTTAGAAACATCAGTGTACAATTTAAACCATAGTAGAAACACAATAAACACTAAGACACGGTTTGAGCAAAACATGCTCTAAGCTTGGAGTGAGCTTGGTTAGGACCCAAGGAGCCTACCAAGACATAATAATGTTTAATTATGATTTATAAGGCTAATTAAGTCCTTAGGAAACCTTGGTAGACAATGAACCAAAAAAACATAATAAATACCTTAAGGTCAATATGGGCTGAAATGTGCTCTAAGCTTGGGATAAATTTGTATAAGACCTAATGGTCATACCTATACCTTATAAATGTATTAATGAATATATTAAATCAATTACCAAAGAAAACCAAGCTTGAAAACAAGTTAAAACACAAAATGTGCTTTAAGAAGTCTTAAAGCACATTTTTGAAAAATGTCTTGTAAATGAGTTTTGAGTGGCTAAATGTCCATCATTACTCTTAAATATATATGTGTACTATATAGTATCACATTTGGGTGGCTATATCAATAGGAAATCAAAAATTTCACTTCTATGTGCCTTGTTTTTATGAATAGTGATTTTTATAAGCTAGTTTGTAACATATGTTATCATAAGTGATTAAATTGACAAATAAAGACTAAAATACCCTTATGTAACAAAGGGGGCCGGTTTTCTTAAGTGTGGTGACTCACCACTCTCTTGTTATTTTGTTAAGTAAATAAGATGACTAACTAGTACTATTTACTTTATAAGAACAAATATCTTCAAAAAGCAAAGTTTATCTTCATTCTCTCATTTCTTTCTCATTTCACACGGTTCCACTCTTCTTCGACCTCTCTTTTTCTTGTTCTCTCACGGTAATACTCACCACCACCATTAAACTCTAGCTTTGACCTCTTGTAAAATCTAGCTCACTTAACCAAATCAAACAAACAACCCACCATTCTCTTCCTCTTATCAAGCTCTTCATTCCTACCTTCTCAAAATTCCAAGACCACCATTTCGGTGCCATGGAGTTCCACCATTGATGGAGCTTGAGCTTGTGTTTCTACATATTATTATTCTCCTTTGCTTCTAGGTAAGGAATCTCAAAGAAAAATCAAGTTTCTTCCATGTTTTTACCTTGACCGAAAATGCACATTAATGGTGCTCTTGTGTGACTTTGTTCTAGCTTCATTCCAACCTTTCATGGACTAGGTGGAGTCCTCTCTTGATAGATATTCAAACTCTCTTCAAAGACCAAGGTAAAACAACTACATTAATGTTTTTGAAACAATGTAAACCTAGGGTTTACAATGAGTTTAAGCTTGAAGCTTGTATACTCATTTCATTGCTTGTATATTTTTTAGTAGTTGACAAGGAATCAAATACCTTACCGGTTTTATAAGAAAACAAGAAGAAGTTTGTGTGGAAAAGAGGTAAATATACTAACCTAATGTGGTATAATGCCTTAGGAGAAGTGAGCTTATATTGCTTGTTAAAATGATCTAAGGAGCCAAAGGTGAATGACCTAGTGAAATGCTCTCAAGGAGTTTATTAAGGGCATATGTATTGTTGGGTGTATTTGCAGGTCAAAGGCATTATTTATGTGGGAAATTCAGTTTTATTTTATGCAATTTAAGGGCCTAAGAGCCATGTTATTTAAGGGCCGAAGTGCCAAGCAATTTAAATTGTGCACTATATGTGATTAGTGTAAATTTGGTGAAGTCTTGTGTGTGATGGTGTTCTTGATGGATTTAGGTGTTCTTGGGTGTTTAATGGTGAAAACTATGAGCTTTGGAGATGATGTGCTAAGAGAAGCTATGGCAAAATTTGGAAAATGTGTAAGAAGTTCTAAGTGTTTTAAGTAAGTTTTGGTGAACTAGAAGTGTTAAAGGTGAACAAATGTTTTACTTGGGAAGAAAACATGTATAAGGTGATTTAGAGTGATGCAAGGATTTAGGTGTTTCTTGGAAGTTCTAGAAATTCAATGTGTGTTTTGAGAATGTATTTAAGTCTTGGAGAAGTTTGTTTAAGGTTTAGGTAATGTTGATATCCAAGGAATAAGTGATGTTTAGGTAAGATGTGAAAAAGGAGGTTTAGTTAGTAAGAAAAGAAGTTTGAGAGATGATGTTAAGGTGTAGAGGAAACACCTTGGTATAGTGGTCATTATTGTGAAATACCACTTAGGAATCTTAAGGAGGAAACATTCCAAGTGCTAAGAATTTTGTAAGGAATTTGTGAATGATAAGATGGTTTTGGTGTGTGATTTAGAGAGTTTAGTACATGGCTAAAGGAGTGTTTGAAGTGCCCAAATGAGGTTAGGGTGTACTAGGATATATGGGGTGAAGTTTGGAGTTGAATGAGAAAAGGAAAACAAGGGTCTGGGGCAGACCGAACTTGCGACCGAACTTGCAAGTTCGGTCGAGCCCAGTTTACCCTGCGAGAATTGGTTTCTGGAATGGACCGACCTTGGGGACCGGACTTGCAAGGTCGGTCGGGCTTGTATTTTGTGTACGAATTAAGTTTCTGGAATCGACCGAACATGGGACCGGACTTGGCAAGTTCGGTCGGGCCTGAATTTTCAAAGGGAAGAAACTCTCGGGAATGGACCGAACATGCGACCGAACTTACAAGGTCGGTCGGAGTAGAATTTTTGACGGTAATGTGTTCTGGAATGGACCGACCTTGTGCAAGGTCGGTCGGTAAGTTCGGTCGGACCAAAAACATGGTTTAAGGTTATGAAATGATATGTAATGATGGGGATTGATTAGTAATGATGTTATAAAGTTGTCAAGGACATGTTAGGTGAGTTTTAATGACAATTAAGTCGGTGAAAAGTTGTATTGAAATGTAAAAGTAAAACAAGTTAAAAAGTGAAGTTGTGTAACTAAGTTAACGGGGAAAAAGTTATAAGCATTAGACATTAAGTAATCATGCTACCCGATGTTAATAAAAGTACATGTAATGTTATCAGTTGTTCGAGAATTGCTCGAGGAACATAAGTGGACGTGGTAAAGTGGACTCCGGTGACAGGTATGGTTTTCTTGCAACCTGTGTCCTACCGGATTACACCGGCTTGTATGCCAATGTGTTTTTCTGTATATTTGCCACGTTGTAAGATTAAACATGTAATGAGTTTACAGTAATTCATTTATGTGGCGTGTACAACTCCGATACCATTTAACCTCGGAAGTGTTAACCTTAGTTAACTGAGTCTAGGATCACATGAGAGTTCGGTATTCGGAGTAAATGACCCGAACCATGGGACGTACTAACCACGGCTATGCGTGCGTTAATTGTGTGATATGTGTATGTGAATGTAGGGATCTCCCTTGTGTGTCTAACCCAGTTGTAATACTGAATGGTGTGTAGTTATGATAGGCTCCATAGTGGGGTTCTAACAAATATCTAAAGTAATTATGTACTAACAGTGGTGAGGAATCCGGTTTGGCCGGTCGCGGTTGTTTGGGAGAGGGTATCCTTCTTAGCCTTACCCTTCTCTTTGTTATGGTTGTTTCCCTCACGGGTTATGATCTCCCATTAGCTTATTCCAAAGCTTAGCTATTCTGACTTATGATCGGTTTAGGGGGAACATGTGTTTGTGTGGTGTGTTCGGGCCTCCAAACCCGAACCATCTTAACTTAAGTTACTCGTCCGACTATTAGGACGGTAATGAGTGTTGTTGTTATTGAATAACGAGCTTACCATGAGGGTGACATCATTCTCTAGGCTCACCAGTGAATTAGCTATGTTTGGGTCGGTTCCAAGAGGACCGTTCCCGTATGTTATGTGATGTTGTTGTAATGCAATTCCTATTGTGATGTCATCATGTGCACGTCGAAACGTGAGAAGTGTTGTTATGTTTTGTTATGTGAGGGATGTTATATGTTGTAAAATATGGAGTGTGTGGATCATGGAAATGAATCCCAGTTTGTGATAAGAGGCGTCTAAGGATAACCCGATTTAAGGGTAAGTGTCGTCTATTAAGGAAGTAGCTCCATTAGAGGAGGAACACTCTAGGGATAATGAATACCATGATGACTTATCAAGTAAGGATGTATTATCCGTTTGTTGAGCCCATTGAGGCAAAATGTTATGTGTTATGTGTTTACAGTTGCATGCATGATTTAAATATAATCAATCGCATGCTAAGACGACAATTAGTTGTGCGTGGCCCGGTAGCATGTGGGCTGCGGGATTACCATACCAGCAAAGGTGCTGAGCCCCTTGGGGGCCACCCTTTCTCTTCTTTTCCTATTTCAGGTACAGAGAGCTGGAAGCCGTTCGAGAGTAGGATGGGGTAGACATTGTACATGGGTAATCATGTAAGTTAAATATATATACAGTAGGTGTAGTAAGACCGAAGTTGTTATCGGCATCAGTTTGTAAATACTCGGTACTGTTGGAAGGTATGTGTATGTTTTGTTGTTAATGGAAAGGGATAATAATGTATAGTCGCTCGGGAATCTAGTCCATCAGACCGGTACAATGTAAATGTAATAGCCTTGTTAGCCACGTGGGTGGTTAACGGCGTGTAACACCAACGAGTTAAGTTATGTGAAGTAGTATACTTTCCGCTGCAGAATGTTGTTATGTGTATGTTGTTGGATGGGGTGTTACAGGTAGGGATGAACACACTTTCATTTTGCACTTTCTACTCATTCGTTTACATTTGCATACTAACCTGGGCTGCTCAATTTATTTATGTATCATGGTTATTTGCAGGTAGTTCGGATTCTCCATCCTTCGGAGATGTTCATTCCCCAGCATTTGAAGATTTTCGTTCTCGACACGCCACACAGCAACATGGTTGGATGATGATTCAAGTCTCCCTGTCTACGTCTGCTTTGTTGTTTCTCGCCGTCCTTGTGCTCAGAATCGGACTCAAGCCATGACGGGTTCAGTAGGGCATGGTCACGAAACTTGAATGGGTTTATAGTGCAATGGCACGAGGTCTAATTTTCTTTCGTTTCTGGCTTTGATTTCGTTTTGGTTTCTTTAATACTGGACTTAGTAATTTTTAGTTCAATTTACTCTCCGGTTTGTGCTATCCTTATGTTAAAAGGGACTACTCCTGTCCATATCTTGGATCTTTGCCATTAACCTTTTTTTCCTTTGTGGATCGTGGCTTTGTATCTCTGTTTATTTCTCTTTGCAGGAAATCTCAATGGCTCACCCTTCGGTTTTTACTCTCAATCTAAATAAGTTGTCGACTCGATCTTTAGTGGCATGTTTTGATACTCAAGTAATTATGTCATTATCTTTCAAGTTTCTGGGCTAAGGTTACTCAGTTAAACTTATACATGCTTGCGCCTCCATGTCCTCAATATGTACAATCGTTAATTAGTTTGGTACTACTTTGGCTCCCTAACTGATAACTTTCGGTGTTTGGGAATAAATGCGCAAAAGAGGAATAATGTTCGGCATTCATTTGCTTTAGGCTTAGGCTAACGATCGCTTTAGGTTTAGGCTAACGATTTAATAAAAAACAAGGGTTAGATGACTTTTAATGATGAACCTCACATGTACTGTTTTATCCCTATTTTATTGCAATTTGTTAATTTAGTTTTGTTGTTTCTAACCTTTGTCTAAGCTCTAGTTATTATCCTTTAGGTCCTAGACATTAGGATAGTGGGTGTCCATTGGCACTTAGTGGGTCATGTGTCCTTATTAGTCAAGGTGACACCCTAAACCCTAAAACACACATCTAAAAAACATGTATATAAAAAAATCATCAATTTAAAACCCCTTCCAAAATTTGTGCTTAGATTTCTAAATAAAAAAAACCAACAAATGGCTCTGGAATTCATCAAACAAAAATTGACTCAGATCCAAATATTACCCAAGTCCAAAATTTGCCCAAGTCCAAAAATTGCCCAAGCGCATTGACCCATCAGCCCAACCTCAAATAAGGCCCACTTTTAGCCCGATCACAAATAAGGCCCAAAAGCCATTCGGCCCAAAACCCATCCAACCTAACCCATTAATTCAATTCGGCCAATCTTTGACAAAAGCCCATAGGCCCAAAAACCTGTTTTGGCCCAACAAGTCTAAAATCAGTCACAAGCTCAAAACATCCCTATAAATCATTTCAACTCTAATATCAAATCAGTCTATCTTACTTCCAAAAATCAGCCCAATGGTGATGCCCACTTCAGCCCAAATTCAAAAGACCCACTTCGGCCCAAGCCCATTTCAACCCAAGGCCCAATTCCGCCCAAAAAGCCCTTCAGGTCCAAAAAATCCAACTTTGACTTGGTCCAACTTTGACCAATCTGAACTTTGACCTCGGTCCAACTTTGACCAATCCAAACTTTGACCTCGATCTAACTTTGACCAATCCCAAGTTTAACCTTGACACAACTTTGACTCAATCCCACTTTGACTCAGTCTAACTTTGACCCGACCCGTTTTTCAACCTCAACCAAATTCAATTCAAACCGAATTCATTCAGCCAAATTCAATGCAAACAAAATTCAATTCAAACCCAATTCATTCAGCCAAATTCAATTCAAACCCAATTCATTCAGCCAAATTCAATTCAAACCCAATTCATTTAGCCAAATTCAATTCAAACCGAATTCATTCAGCCAAATTCAATGCAAACCAAATTCAGTTCAAACCCAATTCATTCAGCCAAATTCAATTCAAACCAAATTCAATTCAAACCCAATTCATTCAGCCAAATTCAATTCAAACCCAATTCATCAATTCAAACCCAATTCCATTCAATTCAAATCTCAAATCAACCCAATTCAATTCAATTTTCAAATCAAATTCAATTCCATTTCAATGCCAAATAAATTCAAATTCTATTTCAATTTCATTCCAATTTCTCCTACACTCTAAATGTCTTATAGACCCGAGCGTCTCACAGACTTTGTCATTCCAATGATTCGAATGTCTTACAGATCTGAGCGTCTCACAGACCCGAGCGTCTCACAGACTCGAGCATCTCACAAACTTCGACATCTCAAGGTTTCAAACGTCTCATAGACCTGAGCGTCTCACAGACTAGCATTCCAAACCCGAAACTTCTCGAAACTCCGAACCCTTCTAAAT
This sequence comes from Limonium bicolor, assembly GCA_023374045.1. NCBI lineage: Eukaryota > Viridiplantae > Streptophyta > Magnoliopsida > Caryophyllales > Plumbaginaceae > Limonium > Limonium bicolor. The sequence goes on from JAIOTZ010000053.1 coordinate 15,660, forward strand.
TCAAACTCCTCAAATATCTTCAAACTCCACAAAAATCAAAACTTCCAAAACCCAAATACCCTGAATTATGTAAGGTCTAATCTCAATAAAGAGTTGAGTACGTAGGCAGCCCATCTAGGGTGCGGCCCCATTCCAATAAAAACCTTTTTTCCCACTCTAAGGTGTTCTTCATACCTCTCAAAACACTCAAACCTTTTCGGCTCCCATAAACTTCAAAGCATCATACTCAAAGTCTTGTATATTCACTTAACCTCAGACTTTTCCCAAATCTTTATTCTGTACTCATCTGAATTCCCCAATTCCTCTTCTTGGCGCTAGCTTGGCAGAAAAGCTTGTCTCGTCCACTATCTTCCTCTCTTCCCATCCCAATCCTATCCTTGGCTCTTAAATGAATCTCTCTAAAAAGGTTTTGAAAGAAGGGAATCCCGACAATTGGAGACCGAGGTTTCCTCGGGCACCAATCCGAAGTTGTGGTCGTTGCCACTTCCAAAGGGTGTAACCCAGTGCGAACCCACATAGAAACTCTGAAATGACCAGATAAGTCCTATCCATAGGCAACAAATTCAGAGTCAACCAACGGTTCTTAGAACCCTCCTTCCCTTCCTTCCTAGTATCTTTGGTCAAACTAGGTGGCGACTCTAGTCAATTTCCGCCCTTAGGGCATAAGTCCTCGTGGAGCCCATTGAGAGCGGGTATAGTGCACACTTGCACTCGCCCTTATGCTTTCTGGGAAAGACGGACGATTTAGAGGTATTTGAAGGGTGCCAAGAATAATGGGTTTTCACCCTCCACAGAATGGTATTTTCTAGGATCTCGACTTTTTAGTCAGACCATATTTAGATAGACCCCCCCCCCCCCATACCGAAAAATCACCCTCCACATAATGGCGACTCTGCTGGGGAAAACTTGAGTAAGTTTTTCTCATAAACTTGGTCAAGGAAGACTGAACTCCATTCAAGATTGTTAGGATTTCCTTTTTCAAAACCTTCAAGAGATTCATTCAAAGCCTCTAGGATTATTCTACTTCACACTTTGAGTGTGTATCTGATGAGGACAGATAGGACTTGATAGATCCTCAACAAACATTGCAACAATTGGGTTAATGATTAGCTCACGATTAGAAAGAGTCACTTAGGATTGAATGAAGCCAACTTCCCTTTAGGTTAATAAACAACCAAATCGGAATTATCACCCTCTTGACAAGCATTTAGTACATAGGTTGATGCTAATTTCATCGCTTTATTTACTGCTTTCATATTATTGAGGGTTGTGGGGTGCATTGCGTATTTTAAGACATGCATTCCTCTGTGTCACCCCTTATATTCACGAGTCACGGGATGCCAATCGGTCCACGATTTATTCCCCATGAGTCGGGTCATTCATTTGAATGGTTATACCCACGGGGCGAGATGATCATCGACCTACGCCTTGGCACTCATGATCCAAATATATCCTCCATTATTCGAGTCAAAAACCAGCATATAGTGAGCTCTGAGCCTTCAGTGTCCAGCTGCCTAATCCGGTGTCTAAGACGGGTTATGGGTAGTCACCCCCTTGTATGACGTCTGTCTGACCACCTTTTTCCTTACCCTAATGATTGCATGGGCTCAGTTCTCCAGGAGTCCTCTGCACCACGGGTGTCTTTAAAGTCCAATGTAACGCTACAAATTCATAGAGGATCCCGTATTTACGGATACCCATACATGACACAGCATAGTTAGTGAATAATTTAGACTTTAGACACACCTTATCGTGTAGACGACGGGAGACCTGACCCCATGCAGTACTTCCCCGAGTTTCCCGAAAAGTGAGTATGTTGTGATAATCCCCGGTCGTGGCTCATGCGACTGTATCACTTCGGGTATCCTGACCTTTCGAACTTAAGCACTCCGAACTTTCTTGATGACGTGCCCCACAAGGCGTAACAGAGATAAATCCCGAGAGATGAACAATGAAGGGACTACGGTTCCCCCGTTGGTATGGAAGCATTAATTGACCTGGAAGGTGATTATCTCAACATTAACACTTACAGCTCCACATAAAATCAGCCACGATTTTCATTACGCTTACATCAATGTGTGATCATGTTTTGAAAATTAGCAAAAATCAAAAAATTGAATCATGTCGAACGCTCTAATGAAATATCTTCAAAGCCGTCCATCTCGAATGATTTCAAAAAATAATGATTTCAAGATAGTTATTTCTAAAGCTGTTTTCAAAACCGGTTTCAAAAATCTATTACTTACAAATGATTTTCAATCAATATTTCTCACATATGTTATTTCAAAAACTATTTTCAAAAACAGGTTTCAAAAACATACTTTTTACAAACGAATTTCAAACAACTTTTTTCACAGATATTATCTTACACTTGTTCTTGAAAACATGTTCAAGTTGATTTTCACAAACGTATTTCAAAATAAATGATTAGTCCCCATGTTGTGTCCCTTTTGTGAAGTTCAACCCACCTTCAAAAGTAGCGGTCATTACCGTGGAGCGTACTAGTCATTTCGTGTTTTCACGAAAGTGGTGGATTTTCGTAAAGATTTTGTGCTCGGTCACTCACCTTTCCTTTCTAAAAAAATGTCCCTCATTTTTCTCGTCAGAACAGGAGGAGCGCATGAAGATCGACAACAACGGTTCAAATCGAAAATTAGAGGAGCACCAACTCGAGTCGAGCAACATGAAGACTAGCAACGACCGTTCGAGTTTGAAGCTGGTGAGGGTCAGAAGAGCACCAACCCGTTTTTCTGGATGTAGTGCCACTTTGTCGCTCGAGCTCAAAGACGAGCGAGTAGCCAATCAAGAACCGAAGACGAGCGAACGGCCAATCAGGAGCCCGCACATGAGTAAGCAGTCACAGAAGCTCAATGACAAAGCAGAAGAATTTGGGAGAAGTTTTTAAGCTCAAACTCCCCCATTTAATGACTTTTAGAATTGATGTATAGGTTTTCCCCTAGCATTCTTTTCTCTCTTGTCAATTTCTGAATAGACTTTGCATATATGTTGTACATCCCCTTTGAATTAATTTAGATCAATGTGTATAGGGGTCCCCACTCCCTATCTTATTTGCGAATGACCGAGCGTCAAAATTCATATTGAGAAAATCCACCACTTCGAAAACACGCGTTTTCAAAAATGTTTTTCTAAAAAGCTTGATTTCTTTTAGCACGCACAACTTGTTCTTCCCATTTTCAGTCAGTTCACATTCATTAATCATGCATGAATCACACCCATCTAGCAAATTGCATGATCACATGTTGCGTTCTCAACACATCACACACAAACATTCATCCCATTTTTCAAGCGCACTAATATTCGAATCTGTCAGATTCTTTTTTTGGTGACCGTTTTTGCAGGTGATTAACTGTCTTTGCCCACGAGCGACAACATGATCTTCGAAATGATAGCAAGAAATACCAGGGATTCAAACCTTTTCCCATTCGGCATACCATGTACATAGAGACCAATAACAGCAAAAAGCATATACCAGAAAAATCATACATAAAAAAATCCAAAAAAATCATACATCCAAAAATCCAAAAAATCATACATCCAAAAAAATCATACATAAAAAAAAACCCAAAAAAATCATACATCCAAAAATCCAAAAAATCATACATCCAAAAAAATCCAAAAAAAGCATACATCCAAAAATCCAAAAAAAATCATACCTTCAAAAATCCCAAAAATGCAGTCACTGTCACATCATGGGACCACCATGCGGGACTGGTCACTCCCTAAAAGTCCAAACTACAGAAGCCAACCATCAACCGAATATCTTTCTGAAACAACCTCTCTCACATCACACCTAATAGCTTCTCTCACATAGACCATCTTCAGGGCCAATTGTGACAGGATGAGCTTCATGGACTATCAACGGGAACCGACTCAAGCGAGACTGGGTGTAATCTTACCATTCATGCATTGCATCCAAAACAAAAACATTCCACCAAAATCCAAGATTCAATCATTTTCATTGACAATACTTCATGCATCCTATATGTAGTAATTCCATATTACAATATATTGCATTGTAGATAGTTGCATGGGCATATCGCGTATCGAAATGACATCTTTGGGGAATCTTGAGAGATCGATTGTACAGAGTGTGTGAACCACTTAACTCTCAACCCGTCAATGAACACAAGGGTCCAATCAAAACCAGCACCACAAACCGAATTTGTAGCATGCGAAGAGCGGTATTTTCCCTGGAATTTCAAATAAGGTTATTGGACAATCCACTGAGCGATGAGGGAAGGTAAAGACATCCAATGGAGGTAAAACCACGAGCGACTTGTTCATCCCTTTAGCACATGGAGAGACCACGATGCTAAAGCGAGAGTAATGTCGATAAACAAGACACAAGCTGTGATTCATGTCAAGATCCAAGAATAGTAAGAAAACAATCTATGACTAATGAGAATGACGAGGCATTTAGGAACAAAATCTCCACAAAACCAAAAAGCTTTGACAGCCTTGTACATAATCCCTTAGTGAGCCCCGTTGAGCCTTTCATGAAAAACTTTTTCTTCAAAAAACTCCACAATGTGCCACCCGACATATACATACTTGCCCTTGCAATAGAGGATCTCAAAGGAGCCGAAGTCATGGACCCTCCCCACCATCTTTCACAAAAACAGCAAGTAAAACGTTCAAAAAGATTAGTGAGTCAATGCAACTTCAAAGTCAAACACCAAAAGGAACACCAAAAATACTCAAGATGATCAATGAGTCAATGCAACTCCAAGCTGAAAGCCAAAATACAAAGCAAATAATGTTAGAGAAAATAGATGAGCCAAGGCGAGTTCTGAAAGTAAGGAGAAAGAAAGAGAAAATCACACACCAAAAAGGAAAGGAAGGAAAAGCAAACCATACACCAAAGTAGGAGAAGGAGAAAATAAGCAAAAGGACCAATGATGTCCCGTAGAGACCGACAAAATGTTATTAAAATCTGTCTAATCATTCCACCCATGGCGAAGGTGAAACATATCCTCTATTTCACACAAGCTCCACAACTCCCAAACAAATCCTCCAGTCCCATGTGACTTACATCATGCCCCTCATCCCCGTTATAACCCAATAAAAGACCTCTGACTCGTATGTCAATGAGGGTTAACTGAAAGTATCGGATCTGAAACATGAATTATAAGCTTTGTACTTGTTATCAACATATCCTGTCATACTAAAGGGACCATGAGCGAATGAGTGTGACCTTAACCCACAAGGTCATCTGAGTGCGAGTGACTCTTTGATCGAAGCACCAAATCATAAACAGCTAAACATGCAGGTGAGGAATTGTAAGGATCAGAAAGTCCAGAACTCGAAAGAAATTCTAAGGAAAATACTACTCGACCATCGAGAGTATCATCACCCAATTAGCAAACGGCCATACTCACGAGAGATTGATCCGCATCCCTCCATGAGAGGAAAGTGATTCACGCATTCGAGCTCAACAATCACTCAAGATTGAACTAAAGATGTCTTATATTCATAAACCTCATATTAACAGAGATAGGACCGTACCCTCTCTCCAAAAACTGCATATGCATTTACATCGCATCTAGTGTTTAATGTTGCATGCATCATTCATTTCATCCTCAACATCTGACCGGTAAGAACTTTGCCTAGTCTTGCTGAAAATCGATTTCAGTTGCAGTTGTGGAAATGTAAATTCTGATCAAAGATAAAGCCAAACTGGAGCCATCCGGAGCCATGCGAAGACCACCCCGGAGCCATCCAGTGTTATCAACACCACTTCGGGAGCTATCCTCAAATATTGAGACCATCTCCTAAGCTACACGGGAGCCATCCCAACAGTTCAAGAACAATACGGGAGCCACCTCAAATCCCTATTGGAGCCATTTCGTCACTAAGACCTTGCTCACAAAGCATCGAACTACATAAGATCTGATCTCAATACAAAATTGAGTACATAGGCAACCCGTCCAGGGTATGACCACCTCACAGGCGAAAGTTCCCCTTTCTTCCTCGCTGTCATCAATGGAAGCATCTCGGAATCATATCGGAGCCATGAGCAGAACTTCAGCAAAGCTAAAACAAAAACCAGGAAAAACCATTCACCCAATACAAAGTTCACAGAAAGAAAACCCATCAAACAATAAGGCCATCTTCGGAGCCATCAAACCGCTAACAAATTCTCAAAGAACATCCAAACCCACCAACCGCCTCAAGAATCATAAACCATATCAAACCCACCAACCACCCCGGGACCGTTGGCCACACAGGAGCCATCCGTGCATACAGGAGCCACCGACGTAACCCGGAGCCATCATCCATGTCGGAGCCACCGATGTAACCCGGAGCCATCAGCCATGTCGGAGCCACCGATGTAACCTGAAGCCATCAGTGCATGTCGGAGCCACCGACGTAACCAGGAGCCATCAGTGCATGTGGAGCCACCGACGTAAATGGAGCCATTAGTGCATGTCGAGTCATCAATGGAGCCATCCCGGAGTTTGAAGCAACTCTAAAGCCATCAGCTCACACAAAATTACACCATAAACATGGTTTTTATTCATTTAATGCATTTGTTAACCACATCATATCTCATTTCATTTACACATGGGAATCCTTTCAAGGGTACCACGAAAAATCACTCACGTCATTCGATCAATTATTTCACTCAAGTTTGAAATATAATCTTCAATTCACTTAGGTGGCCTTTCACTCGTAAAACTATTTTACTATTCAAGTCACCTCTTTCGTTTCAAACCCACTAGGCGGCTATTGCGCTACTAGTGCGGTCGCATTTTTTGTTTTACACCTGCTAGGCAGCTATTGCGCTACTAGTGCGGTTGCATTTTTGTTTTACACCCGCCAGGCAGTTATTGCGCTACTGGTGCGGTCGCAATTTTGTTTTACACCCGCTAGACAGCTATTGCGCTACTAGTGCAGTCGCATTTTCATTTTACACCCGCCAGGCAGCTGTTGCGCTACTGGTGTGGTTGTATTTTTGTTTTACACCCGCTAGGCAGCTGTTGCGCTACTGGTGTGGTCACAATTTTGTTTTACACTCGCTAGATAGCTATTGCGCTACTAGTGCGGTCGCATTTTCGTTTGACACCGGTCAGACAGCTATTGTGCTACTGGTTGGTGCGGTCGCATTTTTGTTTTACACCCGCCAGGCAGCTATTGCGCTACTAGTGAGGTCTCAATTTTGTTTTACACCCGCTAGACAGCTATTGCGCTACTAGTGCAGTCGCATTTTCATTTTACACCCGCTAGGCAGCTATTTCGCAACTAGTGTGGTCGCATTTTCGTTTTACACCCGCTAGACAGCTATTGCGCTACTAGTGCGGTCGATTTTTCATTTTACACCCGCTACACAGCTATTGCGCTATTAGTGCGGTCGATTATTCGTTTTACACCCGCTAGACAGCTATTGCGCTACTAGTGCGGTCGCGTTTTCGTTTTACACCCGCTAGGCAGCTATTGCGCTACTAGTGCGGCCGCTTTTTCGTTTACATCCGCTAGACAGCTATTGGGCTACTAGTGCGGTCACTTTTTCATTTTACACCCGCTAGGCAGCTATCTGCAGCGTACTAGTGCAGTTGCATTTTCGTTTTTCATCAGCTAGACAGCTATTGCGCTACTAGTATGGTACTGAATTTGCATTCTAGGCTCGTCATAAGTCCTAGAGCTGGATGTCAAGAGGTCAAGTTGAGGCTCGTCATGAGCCCTCATGCACCAAACCCAACAATTGTTCATGTTCAAAATTTGTTTAGCAAATCCAACCATTGTGTTCAGGGCTTGTCCCTCACCCATCAAAACCTTTGTATTCTAGACAAATTGTAAATGTTTTTGCATTCAATCTTTACGTCATAGGCTGGTCATGCACCTCATATCCTTTTGCAATCGTAGTTGCATCTCATAAACCGCAGTGAGAATTTTGGGCCCTTTCAACCTTGATCAAATTCTGTAAGTCTTCTCTTGCAGAATTGAATCAAGGGAGCCATCTGTAGACACCAAAAACTCTCACCCCATAAAGCAAATTCCGAAAAGATAAATAAAATAAGAGGGTCGTCGTCTTTCTTTCAAAACTTGTTCATGTGCATACCAAATTGAAACTGTCATATTATGACAATTTCTTGAATTAATTTTCAAAGTATCCATCTTCAAACCCATCCCTTTTCGTTATTTACTAATTTTTCCATTTCACTTTCGATTTATTTCGTGTTAATTAGTTATGTTTATTTTCTTATTTATTTGCCTATTCGTTTTATTTGGTGCATGCTATTCCATTACTTGTTTATTTGTCTCATTTTATTCATTGATACTTTACTTGTATTTTGTCTATTAGTACTTTACTTGTATTTTGTCTATTAGTACTTGATTTTATTTTGTTACTTCTTTTTTATATCTTGTTTGCTGCTATTCATGCATAGTTGACTCAGTTTCATTTTTAAGATATCACTTGTATTTTACTTCCATCGTACTACCACTATTTTGTTAATTTTATGTACATATTATTAGCACCTTATATTTGTTACTGTTAATATACTTTGTTTATTCTATCTCATTTACTACTATTGATATGCATCTAATTCAATTTCCATTTATTACATTTGTTTATATTTTCGCAATCACCGTACTAGTATTATTCAGGTACTATTTGTTATATCGGTTAATTCCATATTTTATTATGTTTTGTATTTTATTGCTTACATTTCGTAATTTCATGACTCTTAGGAAGAAAGTACTTCATGTTTTTAGATAAATCACTTCTTCTTACCATATGTTTATATTTAAAACGCTAGCATTTTTATAGGAGTTGTCTAGTCCGAATTAGGACTCTAGTATTTATTTATTTTATTTTTTTTTTTTCTCTCTCACTCATTTGTGTATTGAATTGAGCTGTTAGTTTAACTGGTTAGTGTGTCCACTTGGAAACCGAGTGGTCTCGGGTTTGAAGCTTGCAGAAAACTGGGGGTGGTTTTATTTTTCCCTTAGCTCACTCGCATTGATCTTCTACTGTTATTTTCTCGCACAGAAATAACGAAACTGTTGTAGCATAACTGGAGAAGGTGCATAAGAAAAAAGTTGGGGGTGTGGGTTCGAATCTTGTGAGAAGCTCAGTGGATTTTTGTTTTTTTTAACCTCTACTCCTGTCCGATTACTAGCCAAGTGGAACCCAACATGCCAGGCCCTGTTGACCCGCGGTCAAGGCCCATTGACTTAGCAAAACCCTAAATAATCAGTCAACACTTGTACCCACAAAAACCCTAGACTTGCCTTATAAAAAACCTACTGTAGAGATTAAAAAAAGGGAGGTAGCCGATCAACAAAAAAAATGTTCCGATTCCTCTACTTTAGTCGTTCATTCTTCCTTCCTCAAACGTTCTCCCTCGGCAATTCTTCCTCAAGCAAGAAACCCAGAAACACAAGAACCCTAACTCCAATCAACAATAGCCGCCTACTCCCATATTCGTCAACCAATCAACATTTCTTCTTCATCAAAAACAAACCCCCAAAAAAATATCAAGAACAGAAGATCTGCTCTCTCCTTCGATTAACCAGCAGCTCCCCCGACTCGTTCTTCTTCTTCATCTCCGTCGATTGAAATCTTGCAACTGAACCGAAAAACAAAAACATCTATTCTCTACTTCGCATTCTCTTCATTTTTTTCGGCAATTCTACAAACCAACTTGCGAGCAAAGGACAACCATGCTCTGTCCTCCATTCTCGTCGCTTTCGAGAATTTTGCCACTCAACTGAAGAACGAATACACCCATGCCCTGAAAATGAACTCGAAGCCTCCGAAGAGTACTACTGAAATCAACCCAAATTTGGATCCCAGTTTGTTGCTTCGGGATTACGATTTTCTGCATATGGCAAGGATGAACATACTTTCATTTTGCACTTTCTACTCATTCGTTTACATTTGCATACTAGCCTAGGCTGCTCGATTTATTTATGTATCATGGTTATTTGCAGGTAGTTCGGATTCTCCATCCTTCGGAGATGTTCGTTCCCCAGCATTTGAAGATTTTCGTTCTCGACACGCCACACAGCAACATGGTTGGATGATGATTCAACTCTCCCTGTCTACATCTGCTTTGTTGTTTCTCGCCGCCCTTGTGCTCAGAATCGGACTCAAGCCACGACGGATTCAGTAGGGCATGGTCACGAAACTTGAATGGGTTTATAGTGCAATGGCACGAGGTCTAATTTTCTTTCGTTTCTGGCTTTGATTTCGTTTTGGTTTCATTAATACTGGTTAGTAATTTTTAGTTCAATTTACTTCCGGTTTGTGCTATCCTTATGTTAAAAGGGACTACTCCTGTCCATATTGGATCTTTGCCGTTAACCTTTTTCCTTTGGGATCGTGGCTTTGTATCTCTTTTATTTCGCTTTGCATGAAATCTCAATGGCTCACCCTTCGGTATTTACTCTCAATCTAAATAAGTTGCCGACTCGATCTTTAGTGCCATGTTTTGATACTCAAGTGATTATGTCATTATTTTTCAAGTTTCTGGGCTAAGGTTACTCAGTTAAACTTATACATGCTTGCGCCTCCATGTCCTCAATATGTACAATCGTTGATTAGTTAGGTACTGCTTTGGCTCCCTAACTAATAACTTTCGGTGTTTGAGAATACATGCGTAAAAGAGGAATAATGTTTGGCATTCATTTGCTTTAGGCTTAGGCTAACGATCGCTTTAGGTTTAGGCTAACGATTTAATAAAAAACAAGGGTTAGATGACTTTTAATGATGAACCTCACATGTACTATTTTATTCTATTTTATTGCAATTTGTTAATTTAGTTTTGTTGCTTCTAACCTTTGTCTAAGCTCTAGTTGTTATCCTTTAGGTCCTAGCCATTAGGATAGTGGGTGTCCCTTGGCACTTAGTGGGTCATGTGTCCTTCTTGGTCAAGGTGACACCCTAAACCCTAAACACACATCTAAAAAACATGTATATAAAAAAATCATCAATTTAAAACCTCTTCCAAAATTTGTCCTCAGATTTCTGAATAAAAGAAACCAACAAATGGCTCTGGAATTCATCAAACAAAAATTGACTCAGGTCCAAAGATTACCCAAGTCCAAAAATTTCCCAAGCGCATTGACCCATCAGCCCAACCTCAAATAAGGCCCACTTTTAGCCCGATCACAAATAAGGCCCAAAAGCCATTTGGCCCAAAACCCATCCAACCTAGCCCATTAATTCAATTCGGCCAATCTTTGACAAAAGCCCATCAGGCCCAAAATCAGGCCCAAAATCCTATAGGCCCAAAAACCTGTTTTGGCCCAACAAGTCCAAAATCAGTCACAAGCTCAAAACATCCCCATAAATCATTTCAACTCTAATATCAAATCAGTCTATCTTACTTCCAAAAATCAGCCCAATGGTGATGCCCACTTCAGCCCAAATTCAAAAGACCCACTTTGGCCTAAGCCCATTTCAACCCAAGGCCCAATTCCGCCCAAACAGCCCTTCAGGTCCAAAAAACCCAACTTTGACTTGGTCCAACTTTGACTAATCCGAACTTTGACCTTGGTCCAACTTTGACCAATCCAAACTTTGACCTCGGTCTTACTTTGACCAATCCCAAGTTTGACCTTGACACAACTTTGACTCGATCCCACTTTGACTCGGTCTAACTTTGACCCGGCCTGTTTTTCAACCCTAACCAAATTCAATTCAAACCGAATTCATTCAGCCCAATTCAATGCAAACCAAATTCAATTCAAACCCAATTCATTCAGCCAAATTTAATTCAAACCCAATTCATTCAGCCAAATTCAATTCAAACCCAATTCATTAAGCCAAATTCATTTCAAACCTAATTCATTCAGCCAAATTCAATTCAAACCAAATTCAATTCAAACCCAGTTCATTCAGCCAAATTCAATTCAAACCAAATTCATTCAGCCAAATTTAATGCAAACCAAATTCAGTTCAAACCCAATTCATTTAGCCAAATTCAATTCAAACCCAATTCATTCAGCCAAATTCAATTCAAACCCAATTCATTCAGCCAAATTCAATTCAAACCAAATTCAATTCAAACCCAATTCATTCAACCAAATTCAATTCAAACCCAATTCATCAATTCAAACCCAATTCCATTCAATTCAAATCTCAAATCAACCCAATTCAGTTCAACTTTCAAATCAAATTCAATTCCATTTCAATGCCAAATAAATTCTAATTCAAATTCTATTTCAATTTTATTCCAATTTCTCCTACACTCTAAATGTCTTATAGACCCGAGCGTCTCATAGACTTTGTCATTCCAATGATTCGAATATCTTACAGATCTGAGCGTCTCACAGACCCGAGCGTCTCACAGACTCGAGCATCTCACAGACTTCGACATCTCAAGGTTTCAAACGTCTCATAGACCCGAGCGTCTCACAGACTAGCATTCCAAACCCAAAACTTCTCGAAACTCTGAACCCTTCTAAATTCAAACACCTCAAATATCTTCAAACTCCACAAAAATCAAAACTTCGAAAACCCAAATACCCTGAACTACGTAAGGTCTGATCTCAACAGAGAGTTGAGCACGTAGGCAGCCCATCTAGGGTGCGACCCCATTCCAATAAAAAAACCCTTTTTCCCACTCTAAGGTGTTCTTCATACCTCTCAAAACACTCAAACCTTCTTCGGCTCCCATAAACTTCAAAGCGTCATACTCAAAGTCTTGTATATTCACTCAACCTTAGACTTTTCCCAAATCTTTATTCTATACTCATCCGAATTCACCAATTCCTCTTCTTGGCGCTAGCTTGGCGGAAAAGCTTGTCTCTTCCACTATCTTCCTCTCTTCCCATCCTTATCCTATCCTTGGCTCTTAAATGAATCTCTCTAAAAAGGTTTTGAAAGAAGGGAATCCCGACAATTGGAGACCGAGGTTTCCTCGGGCATTAATCCAAAGTCGTGGTCGTTGCTACTTCCAAGGGGTGTAACCCAGTGCGAACCCACATAGAATCTCTGAAATGACCAGATAAGTCCTATCCATAGGCAACAAATTCAGAGTCAACCAACGGTTCTTAGAACCCTCATTCCCTTCCTTCCTAGTATCTTAGGTCAAACTAGGTGGCGACTCTAGTCAATTTCTGCCCTTAGGGCATACGTCCGCGTGGAGTCCATTGAGAGCGGGTATAGTGCACACTTGCACTGTCCCTTATGCTTTCTGGTAAAGACGGGCGATTTAGAGGTATTTGAGGGGTGCCAAGAATAACGGGTTTTCAGCCTCCACAAAATGGCATTTTCTAGGATCTCGACTTTTTAGTTAGACCATATTTAGATAGACCCCCCCCCCCCCCCCCCCCTCATACTGAAAAATTACCCTCCACACCATCAATCAGAAATTAGAGCGAAAAATCCCAGATGTGTAAAAGAAAAGTTCAATAGTGTGCATTCATTATTACGGTCTGCAGTAGAAAGATCATTTGGTGTTCTAAAGACTAGGTGGAAAATCCTACTTAAGGTACCTAGCTATCCTCTGTTGATGCAAATAAAGATAGTCAATGCATGCTTTGCACTCCACAACTACACAAGATTAAGTAGCTTTGGTGACCCTTGCTTCGCTATGGCAGAGTCTTGTCCATATTTCATACCACAAGATGAAGAAGACAATCAAACAGACCCTAGTTCTAGTTGGCCTTCTAACATTGAGGGTGGTCAATCCTCACAAAATGGTGCGGCTACTATGGTACAACTTAAAGAAAGGCTGACAAATGAGACGAGGCATACCATAATTTAATCTGCAGCATGTGAATGACATCAAACTATTGTTTTTTTTTTTTTTTTGTGACTGTGTGTACTGTCATCATATGCACTAGTTATGGAAAGGGGTTTGCTTTCAATTATTTTGGTTTAAGAATGGTTGTAGTTGATTGGATGTTGTTCACTACAATGTTGTATTTTTTAAGTTGTGCCCGTACTGGTATCAGTTTTCCCTTCATTGAAGAAACATATGTCTTTATGCATCTGCTGTTTGTAACAGCGTCGTAGTGTGTATGGTAAAATGCAAACCAGTGTTATAGCTCACTTTGTGACAAACATGATTGGCGAGACAGTACTATGTGATACAATATTTGCGTAGAATATTTGTGTAACACATCCCCACTTCGACATAAGTTAAGAAGATTGTTTTCATTATATTACACGTGTGTGGTTAGTCATCATGAATTACCATGAACATATATCTAGCTCATTCATATTGTAGCAACAAAAAAGAATATTGTACTTGATACAGCAGGCCTGTCGCATGGCATTTTTTGCCATTTGTCAATGTTCCACCCATAACAGTCGACTCCTACATCGAAAGAAATTTAAGAAGTTGTGTTCTTTATATTTGGAGTGCTTCGATAGACATTATGAATTACTACTGATACACATACCTCCCTTACTCATACGGTTACATGACATGAAGCACAGCACATCACACAGTAGGCTCACTGTCATGGTCTTTTTTTTTCTTTGTACCTTGGGTAAACTTAAAGAGAATTCGAATGTTTGTGACATATTATAATGAGACAGTTTTCTGTATAAATACAAGGTGTAAGGCCTACACCCACATACCCCATACCTTATCCTCATTCCACCATTCTTGTCCGCCATTCTTGTGGCGTACCTGCGAACATTGAAATACGCAGCCGTCGATGAATGTGTAGGTAAGTGTCACGAATTTTTTGTCGTTCTGCATTCGATTCTCAATAAACTCAATTGTGCTCCAAATGGTTGGCTAGATAGAGACATTTTTCTTCTTTTGTCTTTAACCAGTCTAGGATGATGACAAGGAGACGCATGAAGCAAACCGTAAAAAGAGAAAGTAATGTCTCTAGCAATATGCATCAGCAACAAATGTCCTCAGTTTTCACGACAGAAGTTAAAAGTGAAGAATGCAATCAGGGGTTACGAAGGAAAACAGTAACATTGAAGTTAAAATGGAAGTGAAGTTTGAGGCATCGGAGGACAATTTTGCTGAGATGCAAAGGACAGAACTTGATGGAAATCGTTTCAAGGGGCCCAAACCACCAACCGTTGATGAAAATTAGTGGGCATATCTATAGAGATTTGGTACAAAATCTCATTCACACTCACCGTCAGCATATACTATTGAAAGTCAGTGAAGATTAGATGTATGTATTATGGGTGTGTTTTTCCATTTTACGGTTGAGTTGGTGGATAAATTTACACATCATAATTGTTGATTCATATCCAAATAAAAGTGCAACTGTGTGTTATTTTGCTTTTGTGTATTTTAGCGTCATAGTGTGATTCAAATTGTGCAGTTTTTAAGATACGTTACTCTACACAAGGAGTAACTGACATATAGTGACTACTTTGTATTAGGAACATAAGACAACCACAACAACTTGTCATTAATTTCAAAAGAAATAGATATGTGTTTCTTGCACATCCAGAAACACTAACTAATGACATTACTATGACCACAAATACTAACAACAAGCAAACACTATCGAAAACCAACAAAATAATCAGCAGTAGACACGTGACTAAATTTACGAACACATGGACTGTAACATAACACATTACAATTGTTATGGTTCATCACTAGATTCAAGATCAATAATGCTGATGTCTTGTGGATCAGAACCATTGTTGCTCACATTATCTGAAGACTCTAGAATTGATAAGATTATATATATATGTATTTTAGCTGTGTTTATATTGTTGTGGTTATGTTTTAAGTTAATATTCTTGTCACGTGCTGTGTGGGTGGTTGGGTGGAACTCTTGACCGTTGTCAAGTCTAGGTCTTTAAAGGCTTTAGTATTGTTCTCTGTAATAGATTGATTGAGTGTGGTGTTTTCCCAACATTCTGAAATACAAGAGGTTTTCTTCTCCCTCTTTCTTTTCTCTCTTGTTTGGTTGTCCTCGCCTGCAATTTTGCAGAGCTGTGTTGATTTTATTTTCATGGTATCAGAGCGCGTTCCGACGCTCCGTTGTGAGATCCACCGCGCACACCAACTCAAGAACGTTCCAACTTCAAGATGACCGAGGCTGAAGATTCGGTGAAGGGCAAGGGTCTCGAAACGCTTGGGAACGAAAACAGCACAGCGGCAGACAACAGTGACCCACTGCACCTCGCCACCACTGAGAGTCCCGGCGCCGTCCTTGCAACCAAGTTCAATGGAGTCGGCTTTCAATGTTGGAGGATGCAGATGAGATAGCTCTTGGAGCCAAGAACAAGCTAGGCTTCGTGAACGGAACCTTCAAGAAGCCTACTGACTCCGTACAGAAGTCCGAAGCTTGGACGAGGTGTGATTCAATGGTCCGCGCCTGGCTACTGATGGCCTTAGAGAAGAATATCGCCGAAAGCGTGTTGTTCGCTCCATCAGCCGCCGAGATCTGGGAAGAATTGTCCAAAAGGTACGGACAATCCGATGCTACCAAGATATATTCTCTGGAGCAGAAACTTGCGACCACCATTCAAGGTAATGACTCCGTTTGTGACTATTTCACCGGCCTGAAAAAGATTTGGGACGAGATTGATGCTACGAACACCATCCCTTCTTGCGCCTGTCAAAATTGCACTTGCGGGGCATCAGAAAAATTTAGGGTTTTCGTCAAGGAGAGGAGGACCATAAAATTTCTTATGGGGTTGAATGAGAGATACGGGCCGATCCGAGGCAACATTTTGATGTTGAAGCCTCTACCAGACATAGATGAGATCTTCGCTCATCTTATTCAAGAAGAGCGACAAAAACTTCTTACCCTCAGCAACCCTACTTCGAGTGACTCGGGTTCCCTTTCTTTTACTGCCGAACAATCAAAGAAAGTTCAACTGAAGCCCCAATATCCCAACAACAGAAGGTCTCCTCTACAATGCACCTATTGCCACAAGGCTGGTCATACCGAAGAACGGTGTTACCAGAAGAATGGTTTTCCCCCAGGGTGGAGAAACCCTAAATCCAAGAAAAGCAGTGCCAATCTGGTCAATGATCTGGAAGAAAGAAGTGGTGAACAAGGTGTGAATAAAGATCCCTTCGGTGGAATCCTATCGGTAGAACAAATTGCCAAAGTCTATGAGTACATAAACAAATCAGCTCCCGTCAGGAAGGAAACCTTGCCTGAGAGCTTGTCAAACTGCAATTTTGTCGGTAATAATGCACAAATCCTGACCTATGTTTTGCCATACAAGTCCTCAGCCAATTCTTGGAACATCCCACAGATGTGCATTTTCAGGCAGCCATTCATACACTTAGATATGTTAAAGGAACTCTAGGATATGGATTGTTTTTCAATAACAGAAAAGAGTTTGATTTAGTAGCGTTTTGTGATGCTGATTAGGCGAGTTGTCCCAACACTAGGAAATCTATTAGTGGTTACTTTATCTGTTTTGGTGGTTGTCCTTTATCCTGGAAGTCTAAGAAACAATCTAGTGTTGCTTTGTCTTCTGCAGAATCAGAGTACAGGGCTATGAGGCATGTCACCTCTGAACTTAGCTGGCTGACGCGGTTGCTTGGAGAGCTTGGAGTGGCGAACCTTGAACCAGTACCAGTCAAAACAGATAGTCAGTCAGCCATACATATTGCCCGCAATCCTGTGCTGTACGAAAGGACTAGGCATATCGAGCTGGACATCCATTTTGTGAGGCAGAAGCTACAAGAAGGGCTCATCTCAGTGGAATTCGTTTCTTCACAGAATCAGTTAGCAGACATCTTGACCAAAACTCTGCCTGGGAAGCAGTATCCTCAGTTGATTAAGAAGATGGGTTTGAAGAGCTGTGAGCGTTCTGTTCAATCTGCAAATCTTGCAAGGAATGCATGATTTGAGGGGGGGTGATAAGATTATATATATGTATTTTAGCTGTGTTTATATTGTTGTGGTTATGTTTTAAGTTAATATTCTTGTCACGTGCTGTGTGGGTGGTTGGGTGGAACTCTTGACTGTTGTCAAGTCTAGGTCTTTAAAGGCTTTAGTATTGTTCTCTGTAATAGATTGATTGAGTGTGGTGTTTTCCCAACATTCTGAAATACAAGAGGTCTTCTTCTCCCTCTTTCTTTTCTCTCTTGTTTGGTTGTCCTCGCCTGCGATTTTGTAGAGCTGTGTTGATTTTATTTTCAGAATTTGGCAATCTAAATCTGTAGAGAAACGTTCACTGGATTTAGATTAGGTACGAGGAAATTCCTTTGTGAAGTTGGAATTTATACCTTCATTCCATCCAAGCTTTGGAAGTATACTCCAACAACGTCTTGGCAATGTCATGTCTGGCCAGCTCAAACCTGGAGGCTGGATTAGCTCCCTATTTGCATAAGCTATTGGATCAAATTTGTTTTCTGCAGCATTCTTGTTTGATGTTGATCCGTCCACCACCTTTGACTTTCCCTTTGCTAGTTGTCTGCTCATAGATTGTTTATCTGCAAGAGTAGATGCAGGTAAACACAATACTATTGGCCTGTCCACCCAACTATGCCCTTGCGTACTAGCATAATGAACTGGGAACTCTACCATTAGTGACCTTCTTGGATATGTTCTTTCTGGTGGACTTGTAATTGACAGGCCCATGCTTTCATCACCAGAGGTGGAGATAGTATTTAAATCTATAACATAAATGTTGTTTTTCTTTGGCCCTTATATAACACTGGAAATGAAGTTATCCCCCCCCCCCCCCCCCCCCCCTAGTAAGTTATATTTAGTTGTGGTAGGGATTGGAGTTAATTCGTAGTGACACGATGTATAACCGCACCCTTCAGTACCTACACCAGTACCGATGGTATTCAGAAACATAGTTGTGAAACATCTGTATCGATGCACATGCAAAAAGACCATGTTCACACCACGTAGTTAAAGCCAAATTTTTTTTGGTTTTACTCTACTTTTAAATTACAGTTACGGGGAGTGTATGGTTGGGGTTCATGGCAAGTATATTGAATGTGTGTACTGTGTTATAGCTTAACTTCGTCAACAAACAAACTAAGAAATATTCGTCTGATATGACTTCTCGTACCAAATTGCATTACAAGAGGAAAGCAGTGTGAAAAGACATGTCATCAGTCCAACTGTTATTAATGGGTTGAAGTAGAAAAACATCAGTCCATCGCCAACCACTGCAGTACAAGTGTTAATGGTGGTAGATGTGGTCAAAAAATATTTTAACCTATATTTACTTCTTTTATCAACATAAGGCCATGTAGATGTGTATTTCAAACAGAAACCCAACGTAGAGGAACACAAATGCTGAAGATGACATTATACTTAGGATTAATTGAAATTAAACTTACACTTACATACACAAAATGCATAACCTAATACGACTTTTACATGTGACTGTAAGTATGACCAAGAGTTGGATTTGCCCTTACTTTTAAAGATATCTAACATAATTAATCCTTCTTAACCACTCAAAAGACGTCACCAGCTTCTACACCTGCTTGAGGTAGTGAGACATAACAAAATAAGGTTAAAGTAACTACATTAATGAAACTGCTCTTGGTCATCAGTGGGTAACCTAGGCGTACACGTGCATGTTTACTGTGTAGCCAGAGTCATCTGAATCTGAATTGTTGTTCCTTCTATGAAATAACATGGAGGTGAAGGAGGTCGTACAATTCTCTTCTTTTTTCCCAGTTTTTCATGTCTTTCTGGACTGTGTCTGTAGGGTTACTTGGTCTGTCACGCCTCTGTTGTGCGGTACGCTTCTTCTGTATGAGTGGGGCTGTAGAAGGCTTCAATGGGGTGCCCTTATGACGAAAGTCTCACCTGAATCAGGGTTACCTTCTTGCCGTCATCATCTGAATCACTAAGAGTACAACAGATTCCAGTTTGCCTCAAACCCATAGTTTTTTTTTTGTGGTTGACATACTCATTTTTGTTTGGGAGGTTGCAAATGCGGTGAATACGAACACAGATACCTGTTGCTAATGTGTGCCAAGTTATTTCAAAAGCCAAATTGCAGAAATTATCGTAACTGTATTTGTATACGATTAATAAGGATTTCTATTCCCCATCACTCATATGATGCATAATGGTGATGACAATGTATTGTGAATGTTCATTAGTTGCACACAGATCTGTCATCCAACATATAAACATGGCATATTTTCTACTCTGCGCATAGCCATTTCAGTGCAACAGAGGTGAACACTTTAACATACAAATGCGGGCAGACCCGAACACACATTCAACACCAAATTGCATACATTATCCATTATAGACTCAAATGAACCAAATATCTGATATGTTGAACACAAACGAGTTCGTGTTGCGTTACATATTGTTAAACATTACAAATGTCAACCCTAATGAGTGCTTAACTGAAATACCCCTAACATTTAAATAATTAAAATAATTAAATAAATATTATTTTTAGGATTATAAATAATTTGGGGGATTATGAAACCCTAAGAAAATATATAAAACTCGGGCGTTAATAACGCACCTAAAACTCCTTAAGGTTAGAAACGAGCGTTAAAAGCCGACCTTAAGTTATACAATTATAAGCTACGGACATTATACAATTTAACCAAGGATCATTTTATGATCTTTAAAATACAAGTTATCAGTTAGAACCGAGTAATAATACAAAGTTCTCGGAAGTTTCCGATGTGGGTCCCATAAAGGCCCGGGAATGCCTAGGAGGAGTGCCAAGGTGGCACGAACCCCTATAAAAAAATATTCTAGTTTCATTCTAGAGTTCCTAAAATCATTATTAATTATTCTAAAGATAATTCCCAAGCTACTTCTTCAAAAATAAACCAAGAGCTCGGGGGAAATTTCTTAACGCTCCTTTTATCTCGGGAGTGCCCCTTCAGCCCGAAAATTGAGTTACAAATTTATATGACCCCATATAATTTAATGTAACACCTTAATATATTATTATTGACTATAAATGATGTCAATACACACTTGGAGGTCATAGCGACTAATTAATTCCCAGAAAAATCCTTAAAGCACAAAAACGCACCTTCGGGTGTCATAAAAATGCGTTTTACGCAATTGTCTTAAAGTTTTTAACAAGCCACGAGTGGATAAACTTAAAAGTGGATAAAATGACCATCTAAATCAAGTGATGGCAGTACAAAACTCATAGTTTAAATAGGGGCGATTTTTAGGACAAAAATGTACCTAAATGCTGGAACTTATTACACATATTAGTATGGTCTTAGTACAATATAGTGTAGCAAAAAGTAAATGAAAAATAAGCCTCAATTGAGCTCTACATCACACGCCAATATAAGTCACAATTGACTAGGTTGTAAATTAAAAACCGTTTGTAAATAATGAGTCATGTAAGCATAAGTGATATGATGACACAACAAACAATTACTACCATTAAAAGCTTCCTCTATTACGTAAACCTGCAAAAGCAAAGACAAGTTAGTAATATTAATCAACTAATAAACCTAAATAATTGTCATGCTTTGCTATTAACAAACAAAAGAATCTAATCTATGTGCTCCATTACGTAACATTATGCATGGTAGTGGAGTTTAGTGCTGTAGCATTTAGAAAAGGAAGACTTTTAATTCCACCAGGACTCCACTCCAGCCGAGCATAGCTATCTGCAGGAACAAGATTAATTAACAACTTTAAACAAACTAAACAAGTTGATTAAAGAGCATGTGCTGGCCGATAGAAATCAGATAATGAGCTGCTTGATTTCCCTATTTCTGTATGCTGATCGTACCTGCAAGATAAGGCAAACAACAATATAAATCAAGCTAAAAGAAATCCTAGACTAAGCCTAGTCTAATGACAAAGGATAAAACAAATTTAGTGGGCTCCTATGACTACTTTTAGCCGCAAGGCTACATGAAATGGAGATGCTTGTGAGCTCCATATTACCGATCACCACCTGCACATGTAAACAAAAATTAGTGCTATAATGATCAATAACTACATATTAAACTAGGCCTAAATACATGCTGAGTGAATTAACAAATAAAACCTAAATATACTAGGAGCTCCTTTGACGTGGGACTAGTGCAGATGGCGCTCCCATTTGCTTCAGTCCAAACGATCGTACCACCTGCAACACAAGAAAAATTAACAGATTAATTAGCTACATTAATCAGTAATAAAAGCAAGCTACATATTGGTGTCCTTGTCAGATTACCGTGAGTATGCAGCACGAGTGGAGCTGTTATATTGCTGCTGAAATGCTCCACTACTACTATCGTATATCCTGCACCAAGTAGACAGATTAGTGCTCTATTATTGTATATAAAACAAAGCCTAAAAACATTAACAAATCTAAGTTAAATGAGAGCCATTGCTTTAACCGATTTATTGCTGCATAATGGAGAAGACTTCTCCACTACAGCCGAATGGCTACTAAAACTAAGAAATGATGGTGAATTAATTTATAGCAATCAAATCTTAATTGCTTCTATGCTCTATATTACCGTAAGTAAGTGGATAGGAGGCTCTTGCAATCAGATTTTGTTTTCAAGCCAAAATTAAGTAATCAAATAAACATAAACAATACATAAAATAAAGACATAAAATAAGTCTCATGACATACCAATTATTCTCAACTTGAGAACAACCTTGTTTCCTTAAGTTCTCACGTACCAACATTCATTCCCTTACCCATCATCGAATAGGTAAGTCTCTTGCTCTCTCTTTTCCCCATTTCCTAAATCAATTCCTAAGTTCTAATAACTCCATTAATGGTGTACTAGTTCCTAACACCATTTTAATGTAATTTCCTAGTTAGCTCTATCAAGTCTTGAAGCAAGAAATCATCCTAGGAATTCCTACAATTTTCGCCAAGCTTATATGCTCCAAGGAGATTCCTAAATTCAACAACAACACAAGGAACAACAAGATCAAGTTAAGGTATATTTCTATGTTGAAAAACCTAAATAAATTCCTTTTAGTATTTTCGAAATTTAGGAACTTCTAAACCAATATTTTCTTCATTATTTCACGAAGGAAACTTGAATCTGCAATCATCTCAAGGTGTATCAAAAATACCTTGATAAATTCCTAAGGTAAGCTCTTGTAAAAATTACTCCAAATATTATTTATAAACTTTGTTAGAAATCTAACAAATAGATCTCCTACATATATACAAGGAGTTCGAAATATCTTCATCAAAATAGCTTTTGGAGAGCTTGGAGATTCAAGGAAAAATCAAGTACAAGAATTGTCTTGATTTAAGGGTAAGTTTATATAATTAAGGTTTATTAAGTTTAAGCTTAATTTGAGCTTCAAAATTTAGTATAAAAATTATGTTAAGGCCATGTTAATATTAAGGCCGAAAATTATTAAGTTAAAGTATCAAAGAAGATAATTTATAACATATAAGGTAAGATTATTACCTTAAGGTATAAATATGTGTCACAAAAATTAATTAGGATACACATATATTAAAACCAAAATATCTAAGGATAATAGGTTCTATTTTTAGTTTATAATCATTCTAAGTCATTAGCATAATTTTTAGAAGTGTTTATGGCTTATATACATTTATATATATTTATTATAAAGTTTAAAACAAGTTTTAAAATCATATAGTATAATTCAAATTAAAGCCGAGAGCTTAGTATATGATTTAAGTGATTTTCGAAAATATATAAGTGTATTAACTTGTATTATAAATTTTAGGAACATTAAAAATAGCTACAAGTATTTATGTGTCTAATTTAATAAGTTATGTGGCTAAATATAAATTTTGAGAAGTTGGGTGTACTAATAATGATTTTCGAGAATTAAAGGGTTTGTTTGCTATATTTATAGTATAATATAAGGTAGGAATTAATATTATGAATTTTGGTGAAATTAAATAAGTGTTTAAGTGTTAAAATAACATTTTACAAGTTTTGGGGCTATTTTATAATTATTGGAGAATATAATGTGTGGCCGAAAATTACTTATGATTTTATGGGTATATTGAAGTATTAATTGTGAAATTAAGTCTTGGTCAAAGTGTTGACCAAAAACTTTGGGTAAAATGAATTATGACATAAAATATTAAGTTTATAAAAGTTTAAGGGAGAATATATAATTTATGGAAGTATATATGAAAGATAGAATTTAAATAAGGGCGGAAATGTATTATAAGAAATATATGGGTTACTTTGGTTATTTAAAGAAATAAAATATTTAAACTATATTATAAGATAATATGTAACTTATATAAAGTTTTGGGTTAAAAGTGTTAATAAAGAAAACTATATGAATAAACCGAAGAGTTAAGGGATTTATTGGTAATTTTTGAAGGTTAGTGGTATTAATTTGTAATTACCGAAATAGTAAGAGTATTTGGTGATTTGTAAAATAAGGTGGTTTAATATTTCAAAGGTTAATGTGGGTATTTTTTTATAAAAGTATATGGATATTTGTTAAGTTGTAAAAGTTAACGGGGTCAATTATGATTACCGGAAAATTATATATGGTTATTTAGTAATTTATTAAATGGTTGGGTATAATATATAAATACCGGATTAATAGGGTTTTGTAATTTAAGAAGGCAAGGAAGTGAAACTAGGTATATAAAGTATTATGGTATATTAAGGAATATAATATAAAGTTTATAAAATAATTTTGGTTATAATAAAAATGACCAAGGGATATAATATAAATGATAAGTGGAAATAATTATAAGTATTAATTAATTAAGTAAAGATGCACCGTATAAATAATAACTCATTATCACATGTGAGTTTCACATAAAATGAACTGCTAGGTTATTTAGAACCACTGTTAAAATAACAGGGGAAAATAAATAACATACGGAGTTATTATACGACGAGTATAAACACCACAGTGACAGTACTGTAATATTTAAAGAATAGTTGTATTAATACTACCCGGTATTGCATGTTTAAATAACAGCGTACGGGAAGGGACTACTAAACGGGAGTTTGTCAAGCTAGCAGTTTCTTGGTGAACGGTATGTTAATTGTGTGGTCTGAATGTCCTAAGGATTATCCTGAGGTCCAGACATTGTGTGTTTAAATGTTTAAGAGCGATATCTATGATTTTATGTGAATGATATTGTATGTGGGATTGCCCAAACTGTTGCGTTGAATTTTACGCGCGAATGTCTTGTGACTAAAGTTTACACATCTAAACTGGGAAAAAAAAGACTAACTGACCTCTAGGTATTATTGAACCTAACAATGGTCAACTGTTAAGGTCTTAATTCAAATATTGGTTATTGTGTCACTGACAAAAAGGGCTAACTTATAAGAGAGGAATCCAGATCGTTCCGACCTTCTGGTTGCGCATTGTGATCACAACGAGGGACTATAATGGAGTCACTCGAAATCCATCAGCCACATTCGGGGATGGCGGAGGGCACTGCCGTAGGTGCACAGGTTCGACCGAATCGGTCATTACATATATTTATCCAGGGCCAGAAGGTCCGTTGGTAACGGTTCCTTTGGAACCCAGGGGACATTCGTCCACAATTTATTAAGGTTTGTCTTAACATGACACTTGAGGTGAAATTAATTGGGAAAGGTTAAATGATTGGTTTAAAGGATAAGAGCCAAGTGACTAACTAACAAGTGCAGTTTAATACGTGTATCTCGTTTGATTATTGTTATGGTTTACTAATGTGTGATTATTGTTTATTGTTGTGTGGTTATTGTTGTGTGATTATTGATGTTGTGTACTATTGTACACTGGCGTTTACAGGTGGATTGTTATGTGTTTGTTAAGTGTTTACGGTTGTTACTGTTATTATTGTAAACCGGTATTTCATGTAAAGAATCTAATATCAAGATGGCTAAAACGACTTAAGGAATCTAGAAGACTTAGGACTACATTTAGCATACCAGCATAGTTTGCTGAGCCCTTCATTGGGCCAAACATTTCAGGTCTCTGAAGAATACACAAGCCGGAGTGCGGGGAACAGGGTAGCCGCTGTGTTTTTATAAAACACTTGTGGACTTGTTATGTATTATATTTTGGAGTTTGTTGTATTTCAGTTAGTTGCTCATTTAGTTGGATTTGGTTTGTAATAATTAGAGTGCTCAGTATCTGTTCATCACAGCGTGTGGAAGTTGTAATGTTGGAAGAGTAAGGATGCCTTGTTACTCACAAGGGTGAGTGACGGCGTGTAACACCAAGGATAGTTAGATTTATTTTCCGCTGCGATTTGCTATTTATTATGCTACGAATTATGACGTCATTACAGGTTTAAGATTAGGGGTGTTACAAAAAGTGGTATCAGAGCGGAGTACCGCTCTGATGAAAGATACTGAGTCTAGGACAATGAGCATAGGAATATTGGGTTACGGGAAAACGTCCGTGAGGATTCGTGACCTAGAAAAAGAAAACCCTAGGGATATTTTATTGCTAGTAGTTAGCTTACTTGTTTTTGATTGTGTATGTGATACGGTGTAGCAACCGAGTAGAAATAAAAATACTAACGTAGATGTCGACAAGAGAAGGACCACGTGGAGACAGCAGTGGACGCAGTGGCGAGACACCGGCGGATGTTCCAACAATACAAGACTTAACAGCAGCCATGGCAACCTTCGCGCAACAGCTAGGAGCTCAAGTTACGGGAGCCATACCCCACCCGCCGCGGCCCAGAGAAACCAACTGGTTGAAGAACGTTGCAGACGCGAAGGTACCAACTTTTTCAGGGGAACCGGACCCCGCCGCACTGGAGAAGTTCATTGCAGAGCACCAGAAGGCGTTCAAGACTGTCAGAGTTCCAGAAGATCAACAGGTCGACATCGCCGCATACAACCTGAAGGGCGCAGCTGACGTTTGGTGGCGGACTATTGAGGGCCACCGTAGAGCTACACCGGAATTTGAATGGACAAAGTTCGTAGAAGTGTTGCGGGAGAAGTACTACCCCGAACACATAAAGCAGAGAAGAAGGCAGGGGACCAAAGTCCTTAATCCAGGGAGTCGAGTGTACAAAGGAGATAGAGGTTTGTAGAGAGCACCGGCTGTGGAAACGGGCGGACCCGGAAGAGGACAAGCGCCACGGACTAATACTTATTCTACAGGACCGGGAGGACAGCCATCCTCATCCGGGAGTCATAAGGGAAAGGAGATAATTCCATGAAGAAATACCCTGTACTCAGTGGGAACTTCAGGCGCTGAGACGAGCGCTCAGTGCGAAACCGGTAAGCCTAGAACTTAAACCTAATGCATGATGCATAAATGTGTGTTATAATTATCAGTCAATGAGACTTATATGTGATTAGTAAGTATCAACTTTAGAGAGACCTAAATTAGGTAACCTCTCACATAATGGGATACTTCGATATTTATTTTCCTTATCTATGAGACCGTGGTCACCTGAGCCTATGAGCGAAGGTCAGGAATATCCCGAGGCATAATGCCAAGTACTTTGACCCGGCATGATCCTACTCACGAAATACTTAACTACAAATTATGACTGCCTAAATGACGAGCAGATGTCGTGAACGGGAATACATTAAGTAATATAAATTACTTAAGACTACAGGAACTGTCAAAGAGCTCACTTAAAGAGTAAACACTGAAATTTTATGGGATACCCAGGCACCGAGCTTACCGCTCAGTGCGAGTCTAGGAAATCTTACAAACTCTTATAAACTTCGAGAGAAGATAGTGAGAAACCTTGAAATATGACAATTGAGAAACAGAATCTCAAAAATATAACTAAATATCCTTAACGTTCAAACACGGGTTTCTTTTAAATACCTGAGCAAATACCAAGGGTCTCAGCTAGTACCAATATATAACAGTGCTGGACTCCTAAAAAAAAAAAGAGGAGAGAACAAATTTGAATAAATATTTTCTAAAGTGGGGGAGAGTTACCTAATTAGCACAACCAAATACTATATATATATATAAATATAATTTGGAGGTTGTTAACCTAAAACATGGAGGGTATTGATACATTTCAGAGGGCTAAAGTACCATTAAATATACCTACCCTCTTTTGAGACACATGTCCTATACTAACCTTATGAATTTATACGAGCATATGTCTACTGTGACAGCTCAACTTCTGAATGCGAATTAAGATCGCAGTAAACCAACTAAGGTTAAAACATATGTAATATAAACTCTAGTATAAACATGATAACAAACGACTTTCCTTGACACTTACAGTAAAGGTAGTGTCAGTTATACCAAAGGCTTAAACTAATACATACACTGAGAGTGAGTGTAAGTTATATAAGAGTACGAAACAATATATACACAAAAATGAGTGTAAATGTAACACCCCATCCAACAACAACACATAATAACATTCTGCAGCGGAAACCCAACTAATCACATTACTTATTCCAATGGTGTTACAACGCCGTTAACCACCTACGTGGCTAACAAGGCTAACATATGTACATTTGTATCGGTCTGATGGACTAGATTCCCGAGCAACTACACAATACAATCCTCGTTCCATCTTCAACATTTATTATATACATACACTCCCCCTGTACCGAGTATTTACAACTACTGCCGATAACAGCTTCGGTCTTACTACGCCTATCATATTTATGCCATTTAAAAGGCTACCCATGTATAAACATCTGCCCCGTCCTACTCTCGAACGGCTTCCAGCACTTCGTACCTGAAATAGGAAAAGAAGAGAAAGGGGTGGCCCCAAGGGGCTCAGCACCTTTGCTGGTATGGTAATCCCGCAGCCCGCATGCTACCGGGCCACGCACGACTAATTGTCGTCTTAGCATGCAGTTGATTATATTTAATTCATGCATACAAACCATTAATATATCTCACATAATATTTCGCCTCAATGGGCTCCACCAATAACCAAAACATACACACTTAACCAACCATCCAATGATTCCTTAAACCCTAGAGTGGCTCTCCTCTAAAATGGAGCTACTTCCTTAACGAACGGCATGTACCCATTAATCGGGTTATCCTCAGATGCCTCTATTCATCACTGGGATTCATTTCCCTGATCCACACATTCCATAACTTACAACATATCTCATTCCTTATATGACAAATATAACAACCTTTCTGGTTTCTACATACACATGATAACCTCACCATCATTCTAAACATCCAATATGTATATATATATACCTTAGCATAGCACATAACATTACATAACATCATAAGTTCGGTTCTCACAAGGAACCTTCCATCATAGTTAGTCCATACCATGAGCACAGAGATTGTTGCCAAACTCATACCAAGCTCGTTAATTACCTCATCACCATCCTGTTATTTGAATGGTTGACTTAAACCCAAGGTGTGTCGGATATAGTGATCCCAAGCACACCAAACAACACAGTATGCCCCTATGGCCCGACGTGAGTCAGTAAACTAGCTTTGGATAAGCTAAGGGAAGGTTGAAACCAAATTGGAATACCACCTAAACATACACCAAGGGAGCCGAACTGGACATGATAACGACCCCCACCATCACACGCGTGGCCGGAAACTGCCGGACTCCTCACCCCCCGTTAGCCCATAGACTCTTAGAAATAAGTAGTTAGAGATCCATTATGGAGCCTACCACAACCACACACCATACGGTATCATAACCGAGTTAAGCACACAAGGAGGAAGAGTCATACATTCACATACAAACATTACGCACAAACATCACATAACCAACTCATGCATAGCCGTGGTTAGAACGTTCCTTAAGTCGGAAACGTTATTACCGGATACCGTTCTCCTACGTTTACCTAATAGTGGTTAACTAGCCCTTCAAGCGCATTAGAGGTTACCGGTATCGGCACGTAAACATACAATAAAATAACGACTGTAAACTCGTTTCATGATTTATATCATAACGTGGCAAACATACAGAAAAACACATTGGCATACAAGCCGGTGTAATCCGTTAGGACACAGGTTGCAAGAAAACCATACCTGTCACCGGAGTCCACTTATCCTGTCCATACATGTTCCTCGAGCAATTCTCGAACAACTGTTAACATCACACGTTGTTTTCATTAACATCGGGGTAGCATGTTTGTTTTAAAGTCTAATGCTTATAACTTTCCCCGTTAACTTGGTTAAATAACTTTACATTTTTAACACGTTTTACCCTCACATTTAAATACAACTTTCACCCACCTAATTGCCATTTAAACTCACCTAACAACCTCAACATCCTTATAACATCATTACCTACCAATCCCCATCATCTCATATCATTTCATAACCTTAAACCATGTTTTTGGTCCGACCGACCCACCGACCGACCCACAACTGGGTCGGTCCATTACAGACCCCTTTTACTTCCTTACAAACATGCCCGTCCGACCCACGTCCGACCCACCATTCTGGGTCGGTCCATGTGCGAACATTTTTCCACCTTTGAAACTTGACCGACCGACCCATGTCCGACCCAACCTTCTGGGTCGGTCCATTACCGAACATAATCTTAACATTTTACAGAGGCTCGACCGACCCACAAACTGGGTCGGCCCCTGGGTCGGTCGCCTCCTAAACTTACCCAAACTTGTCAAATCTTCACCAAACTTCTCCTAAGGCCTCTTAATGTGTTCTAACATCATTTGGCACTTCAAACACACCCTTAAGATATTCTTAAACACTCACAAAACTATTTTTCCTAATTCCTTAAACTTTTACTTATATCTCCACAAAATTCCTAACACTTACAATGTTTTCTCCTTATGATTTCTAGGTGGCATTTCACCTATAATGACCACAATACCAAGGTGTTTCCTCTACACCTTATCATCATCTCTCAACTTCTTTTCTTACTAACTAAATCTCCTTTTCACAACTTCTTAAAACTCCTTACTCAAAACCTTACCTAAACATCATTTATTCTTTGAACACCAACATTACCCAAACCTTAAACAAACTCCTCCAAGACTTAAATACATCTTGAGAACACCCATAGATTTCTAAAACTTCCAAGATAATGCCTAAATCCTTGCATCACTCTAAATCACCTTGTTACATGCTTTCTTCTCAGGTAAACATTCAATCACCTTTAACACCTCCTAGTTCACCAAAACCACTTAAAACACTTAGAACCTCTTACACATCTTCCCAAATTTGGCCATAGCTTCTCTAGTATATAACCACATCCAAACACTTAGGTTTCTACCTTATTTCATCCAAGAACACCTAAAATCCATCAAACACTTTTTACACACAAACTTCACACATTAAGCACTACATCACAATATAGTGCATAACTTAAATTGCTTGGCACTTAGGCCCTTAAATGCATAACCTTAAACACTGAATTTCCCACATAAATAATGCCTTTGACCTGCAAATACATACACCAAAACATATGTTCTTTTACTAGTCTCCTTGAGAACATTTTGCTAGGTCATTTACCATTTGCTCTTTAGGTAGCTTTAACAAGCATTATAAGCTTATCTCTCCTAAGGCATTAAACCACATTAAGATAGCTTGTTTACCTCTTTCCCTCACAAATTTCTTTCTTGTTTCCTTGTAGAACCGGTAGGGCATTTGGTTCCTTGCCAACAACTAAACAATATGCCAACATTAAAATGAGTATATAAGCTTTAAGCTTTATCTCATTGTAAACCCTAGTTACATATATTATCTTAAGGTATTAACATGATTGTTTTACCTTGGAATGGAAAGAGAGCTTGAATATATATCAAGAGAGGACTCCTCCTAGTCCATGAAAGCTTGGAATGAAGCTAGAACAAGGCAATATAATGACTCCATTAAGAGTGATTTTCGGACATGACAAAACATGAAGGAAATGTCATTTTTCTTTGAGTTTCCTTACCTTGAAGCAAGGGAACAAGAATATGTGAAAAGGTGAGCTCAAGCTCCTTCAATGGTGAATCTTCATGGCACCAAAATGGAGTTCTTGAAGATTTGAAAAGGTAGAAGTGTAGAGCTTGACTTAACTAAGAGAATGGTGGTGTTTGTTTTTGATTTGGCTAAGTGAGCTAGATTTTACATGTGGTCAAAGGTGGAACTTCCATGGTGGTAGTAGCTTTACCGAGAGAGAACAAGAAGAAGAGAGGAAGAAGAGTGGAACCGTGTGAACAAGGAGGAAATGAGAGAATGAGATAGAATTTGCTTTTAAGATATTTGTAACTTATAAAGCAAATAGTACTTTACTTTAAGCTTAAGTTTACTTATTTGATTTCTTTACATGTTGGTGACTCACACCATGAAAAACCGGCCCCATATGCCTAGGAGGGTTAATGGTCTTTGTTGACCAATTTAATTACTTATAACATTATATGTTACAAACTAGTTATAAAAATCACTATTCACTTATAACAAGGCACATAGAGTGAAATTTTTGATTTCCCACTAATATGGCCACCCAAATGTGATACTATATAGTACACATGTTAATTAAAGAGTAATGATGGACATTTAGCCATTCAAAACTCATTTACAAGACAATTTTTCAAAAACGTGCTTTAAGACTCCTTAAAGCACATTTTGTGTTTTAACTTGTTTTCAAGCTTGGTTTTCTTTGGTAATTGATTTAATATGTTCATTAACATATTTATAAGGTATAGGTATGACCATTAGGTCTTATACAAATTTATCCCAAGCTTAGAGCACATTTTTGCTCATATTGACTTTAAGGTATTACCTTGTGTTTTGTTTGGTTTCATTGTCTACCAAAGTTTCCTAAGGACTTATTTAGCCTTATAAAATCATAATTAAATGTTATCAAGTCTTGGTAGGCTCTTTGGGTCCTAACCAAGTTCACTCATAGCTTAGAGCATGTTTTTGCTCAAACTGTGTCTTAATGCTTTATTGCATTTATTATGGTTTAAATTGTTCACTGATGTTACTAAGGCACTTTTTAGCCTTTACATACTATAATTTGATATTTAAACCACATATCAAGGTTTGGGGTATTTCAATCTACCCCCCTTAAAAGAACTTCGTCCTCGAAGTTCACACTTTTCACACATCATTCGATTAGAACACAGTAATCACTTGGAAATAAACTTCCTTAACCAAACACACTTTACATCACAACCTCGGACTTGACGGTCCGGGCAACACATTCACATCCATACATAACATAACATATCCACATGATAACCTCGGACTCTATGGTCCGGGTATCTTAACAACACTTACACATACATAACAACCCCTTTGACTCACTGGTCTTGGGTAACAACACTTGGACACATAGGTCCTGGTAACATAACAGTCTTTAGACACATAGGTCTATGTGACACCACACATTTAGACTCATAGGCCTTGATAGTATACACTTTAGAAATCCAAGTCAAAACAACATTCATTACACATACCACACAACATGTCAGCATGTATAGCAACCAAAAATATCCTTGATATTCACTATGATCCCGCAGAACCCGGTCGCGATGGACGCCTTCCGTCCCCGTGCCTTTGGGAAATTAAAACAATCACTTAAATTTAAAATTTCCTTGTGAGGTTAAGTATAAGAAGATCTTTTATTCAAAATATTAATCGATTGTTTGAAAACACCAATTGAAAATCCTTTTGAAAACACATACAACTCCAAGTCCGATTTATGCCCTTTATATCTTTTTAATATAGTTATTTATGACCACTTACAGGGAGCTTCAAGAGTCATCCAACCCTGATGTGATCAGCATCAGTGTTGAACTATCTTTCCACCCCAATTTGTGTTCGGCTTCCCTTGATCTCATGATAATCAAGTTTCACCTCCCACTTCATTTTCAACAACAATTAATTCAAGCATATCCATTTTCTATCTTTGAATCCTTCTAGTCATAATCATACATCTCCAAGGATAGAACTCCGTCTATCAATCATCACCCAAATCCAACTTAATTCAGTTACCTAGGGAATTTAATTCTCACTAGGTTCTATGTCGGTCTCATAACCCTTCATAAATCACAACACTGTATATATATACATATTTTTATCAAAATACAATACATGGTTTACATTTATGCACCATCGGGGTTTTAGATCCCCGGGAGTTTCTTTACTCCCTTCCATTGTACTAACACCCTTCCCACAATGGTATTCGCATCTTTGTGCGTAATTACCACAATTTAACCACAAATAAATGCGTATGTTTATATAACACACGCGCCAACCATCATAACAATCATTTTGTGCTATGCACAACCATTCGCGTACACTTGTACGGTAAAACACACTAAGTGGTTTTGCGCTCTACCCCCCTTAAAAGGGATTACGCCCACGTAATCAATCACTAAACCTTGGCTTAAAATGTTCCGCCGTCGTGAAGTGTTTTAACTTCCACGCGGTCCATTACACAATGGATTCTGATTAGAGGATCTTAACCTATTAGCGGTTTAGTCCCTAAACCGAGAATTCGCATTGGAGTTGTAACTCATAACCGGTTTCGGTCCTGGCCTGTGAGGCTTTTAGGCATTGATATCTAGCCATCCATTCATATTCACATATATATCCGGTACCTACGCATGGGCTCACTGGCCTCTGTTGCGCAACCCTGATAATTATAGAGCTGGTTTGCCCCATTCGTTACTGTTAATGTGTGTACATCTCCATGTATTGCCCTTATCTTGGGAACAATGGGTTCTCAACCGACGCATGGTATCTCTTACCCTGAGCGAATTCGGTGAGTTTCACGATTTTCCATCCACTTCTCCTATAGCTTACCGCGTAAACTACTATGTAATTCACAGTGATTGACTTACTTTTACCGACTTACTGTCGGTTGAGATTGAGCTACTACCTAGTGTGTAGTGCTCTCTCAGCTATTACAATATTTGGGGTATATTCCATACCGATATTTGGCAGTTAGTGCTACTGTAGTCACTTACTGTTAATCATGTCTCCATGTTTGGTTTTATACAAGTACTCTTTTATTGGTGCGGCCTTGCATTTCCTATGCAACCGCCATTATAACTTATTCTTCCACCATTACCATGCTTCTGATTCCTAGCTATCCCACTCGATCATTACTGTGCAAGAGCAATACCAAAACACTCAGTCATACAGAGTGCAGAGGCGTAAACCCTTGACAGCAACTCTCTTATGCGATTGCGATAGGAATTTTCACTGAAATCCTTATCATTTAACACTTGCCACCGGCTTACTGCTCGGTTCGTTTGCTATCGCTTAATGTTGTACCTCCACTGGGTTTAACTCCAACTCTGCTCACTCACCATTTTATCATCTAACCATCCTCATACAACGGTCGCTATTGCGCGCCGTGTCCTTTCTCATTATATAACATCAACTTATACTGCATCCGCTATTATATTAGCTTCTGCTATTAAGCTAGGTTTATCTGGCCACTTATTTGGCTGATTTTTGAATATATTACTATCTTTCCCTTGAGCGTTGTTCGCTACACATTTAGCTTCACACACCTATGGTGATTGCTATCAACTTATCACACTTCCTGCGTACACAACTGGTACGAGCACTTCCTTTCGTGTTATTTTATTTAAATCACCCTGGGGTAATAACAACGTGGTCCATCCTCCACATATCTCTTGAACTTGATTCACATAACTACTACGCTCCTGCGGTCACAATTCGAGAGGTATCCCCACTCTTAATGCAGTGGTTCGTTACCACTCTATTCTTATACCACATAAACTTCTACCATCAATCGAATCTTGTTTATGGCTTATAAGCCTTATTTGCCTTGAGCTGGGCTCATTGTAGGCTGTCCACACACATGTACTTCTCTGTACAATATTACCTGTTAGAGGTTGTATGGGCTCCATGACAAGGTTGTTGCATTCCGTTTCCTTTCATGGGATGCCCCTTAGGTTGTCAGTCCGTCTCCTGACAACTTATGTCTAAACTGGGTGTTAATTTCAACCCTTGTGTTTCTGTCATGTATTTCGTTCAACAATTGTTGATGCGCACACCCTTCGAGGACTCTGGGTGTCGTTACGTTATGCCTTACATATGTTTCACATTTTTTTGGTACATTCTGTTATTATCTTCTTCTGTAAAGATCAACATTTCCAGATAGTGTAGGTACTGATTCTGGGAGTTTCATCCCGTTCATTGCACATTAATGTGTCCACATTAGGCTGCCCCCTTCCAGCTATCATGTTTATCCCTGGGATCCTTAAGACATATAATGTCTTTACATTCAGTTAGTGCACTTCGCACCTCCTGACTCTTAAACATTTCCTTGAAAGGAATTCACTAATTCCTTTAGCTCGTTAACTTAACTGAGTTCTTTGACTTCAAGCATTCCTTGTATTTTCTAGCTCCTGTTGATTTATACTGCTGACCGTAGACGAGTCGACTACTTCCCGTGCTTCGGACTCTACTGGTATACATATATGGGGTATCATACTGATACATTACTACTTACCCAACTAACCTATAAGTAGGTCTGTTAGGCCCACATGCTCCTATCGGAGTGCGGTCGTCCCACAACACAGTTGGTACACTTGTAGTGTCCGTCACACGCCTAGGTGAAGTATTCTGTTGTCAACTCCCTTATATTGTCCGTGACAATATTCATTCCTTGCTTCCCGAACTTAATCGAGGGAAGGTTTATCCACTGTTGCATCCTTGTCAATTGCTCTTGATTTCACTGGTTTGGTTTAAAGAAGGTTGGAAAGAAGTGTTGGTTTGAAGAAAATCTGATTTGAAAAGAAAAGGGTTTGTGAAAAATTAGGTTTGAAAGAAAAATTTCCATGGTTTCACAACATCTTCTTACCTTAGCCAAGTCTAGCTCTTGCTGACTGGTACTTCCAATTACAGAGGTTAGGCTAACAGGCCCTTCCACTGTTATGACATTCACATTTAACTTTATTGTACTTCTCCAAGTATTTGTAGAGGTTATGTATTTCCCGAACAGTCCTATTATAGCAGCACTTGCTATGGCAAGTGCGCCATGCTAACTGGCTATCAGTTCAACACATACCGGTTGTGGTATTGTTTTTACCCGTACTATCATCAGTGGCCTTGTTGGCCCTCACTGGTCTTACTGCCTTGATAAATACTCCTCTAGGTAACTTCTCACTGTTTTCACATAATAATCAGTAGCTAGGGTGTTTCCCTTTCTGGGAGACCCCTTTGTCTTAGTATTATATTCACCTTGTAGCCCGTTCCACACATTGTCGTGGTTACTGGGACTTGTCTCTTGTTTGGGCACTACGTTGTAGTTCCTTGACGGTTGGTACACCGTTGGTGTTCATTTATCAACTGTGGTCCCATAGACATTCGTCTCGGGTTTTATTAATCCACTTCTTGTCTGTTGCACGATCGGTGCGTTGCAAGCTGGTCATCCTCGACTGCTCAGCATGTCGACCCAGGTTGCCAGAAATTCTATTCTCCTTTACACAAGGTCCTTCCTTCATTGCTATGAAATGCGGTTAACACTGTTTAGATGGAAACCGTCTCCGGGATTCCCAGTTTTCGGGATCAACCGTATGACAGGTTCTTCGTACCCTAAAGGTATTTAATAACAGCCAGATCGGGTATTCCCGAGTATGAGAGTGGACTTCCATCTCTCTGGCGTTCTTTCCCAAGTTATCAAACAGGGACTGTGGAGGGTGGGATGGATATTGTAGGTTTCCAGTAGTCACTGGTAGTTCCTATCTAGCGTATCTCTCACGCTATCACTCAACCCTTAACCCAAAGTACTTAAATCCTAACTCGGTATTTCCTAAGCTCGGTAATTCAGTCATCAGAGCGATACTTCGCTCTGATACCACTTTTTGTAACACCCCATCCAACAACACACATAAAACATTCTGCAGCGGAAACCCAACTCATCACATTACTTATTCCAATGGTGTTACACGCCGTTAACCACCTACGTGGCTAACAAGGCTAACATATGTACATTTGTATCGGTCTGATGGACTAGATTCCCGAGCAACTACACAATACAATCCTCGTTCCAACTTCAACATTTATTATATACATACACTCCCCTGTACCGAGTATTTACAACTACTGCCGATAACAACTTCGGTCTTACTACACCTACGTATCATACACTTAAAAGTACCCATGTACAAACACTGCCCCGTCCTACTCTCGAACGGCTTCCAGCACTTCGTACCTGAAATAGGAAAGAAGAGAAAGGGGTGGCCCCAAGGGGCTCAGCACCTTTGCTGGTATGGTAATCCCGCAGCCCGCATGCTACCGGGCCACGCACGACTAATTGTCGTCTTAGCATGCAGTTGATTATATTTAATTCATGCATACAAACCATATATACTCATACATAATATTTCGCCTCAATGGGCTCACCATAACCAAAACATACACTTAACCAACCATCCAATGATTCCTTAAACCCTAGAGTGGCTCTCCTCTAAACGGAGCTACTTCCTTAACGAACGTGCACCCATTAATCGGGTTATCCTTAATGCCTCTTTCAAACTGGGATTCATTTCCATGATCCACACATTCCATAACTACAACATATCTCATTCCTTATATGACAAATATAACAACCTTTCTGGTTTCTACATACACATGATAACCTCACCATCATTCTAAACATCCAATATGTATATATATATACCTTAGCATAGCACATAACATTACATAACATCATAATTCGGTTCTCACAAGGAACCTTCCATCATAGTTAGTCCATACCATGAGCATAGAGATTGTTGCCAAACTCATACCAAGCTCGTTAATTACCTCATCACCATCCTGTTATTTGAACGGTTGACTTAAACCCAAGGTGTGTCGGATATAGTGATCCCAAGCACACCAAACAACACAGTATGCCCCTATGGCCCGACGTGAGTCAGTAAACTAGCTTTGGATAAGCTAAGGGAAGGTTGAAACCAAATTGGAATACCACCTAAACATACACCAAGGGAGCCGAACTGGACATGATAACGACCCCCACCATCACACGCGTGGCCGGAAACTGCCGGACTCCTCACCCCCCGTTAGCCCATAGACTCTTAGAAATAAGTAGTTAGAGATCCATTATGGAGCCTACCACAACCACACACCATACGGTATCATAACCGAGTTAAGCACACAAGGGAGGAGAGAGTCATACATTCACATACAAACATTACGCACAAACATCACATAACCAACTCATGCATAGCCGTGGTTAGAACGTTCCTTAAGTCGGAAACGTTATTACCGGATACCGCTCTCTTACGTTTACCTAATAGTGGTTAACTAGCCCTTCAAGCGCATTAGAGGTTACCGGTATCGGCACGTAAACATACAATAGAAATAACGACTGTAAACTCGTTTCATGATTTATATCATAACGTGGCAAACATACAGAAAAACACATTGGCATACAAGCCGGTGTAATCCGTTAGGACACAGGTTGCAAGAAACCATACCTGTCACCGGAGTCCACTTATCCTGTCCATATGTTCCTCGAGCAAATTCTCGAACAACTGTTAACATCACCGTTTTTTATTAACATCGGGGTAGCATGTTTGTTTTAAAGTCTAATGCTATAACTTTCCCCGTTAACTTGGTTAAATAACTTTACATTTTTAACACGTTTTACCCTCACATTTAAATTTCACAACCTTTCACCCACCTAATTGCCATTTAAACTCACCTAACAACACCTCAACATCCTTATAACATCATTACCTACCAACCCCATCATCTCATATCATTTCATAACCTTAAACCATGTTTTTGGTCCGACCGACCCACCGACCGACCCACATCTGGGTCGGTCCATTACAGACCCCTTTTACTTCCTTACAAACATGCCGTCCGACCCACGTCCGACCCACCATTCTGGGTCGGTCCATGTGCGAACATTTTTCCACTTGAAACTTGACCGACCGACCCATGTCCGACCCAACCTTCTGGTCGGTCCATTACCGAACATAATCTTAACATTTTACAGAGGCTCGACCGACCCACAAACTGGGTCGGCCCCTGGGTCGGTCGCCTCCTAAACTTACCCAAACTTGTCAAATCTTCACCAAACTTCTCCTAAGGCCTCTTATGTGTTCTAACATCATTTGGCACTTCAAACACACCCTTAAGATATTCTTAAACACTCACAAAACTATTTTTCCTAATTCTTAAACTTTTACTTATATCTCCACAAAATTCCTAACACTTACAATGTTTTCTCCTTATGATTTCTAGGTGGCATTTCACCTATAATGACCACAATACCAAGGTGTTTCCTCTACACCTTATCATCATCTCTCAACTTCTTTTCTTACTAACTAAATCTCCTTTTCACAATAAAACTCCTTACTCAAAACCTTACCTAAACATCATTTATTCTTTGAACACCAACATTACCCAAACCTTAAACAAACTCCTCCAAGACTTAAATACATCTTGAGAACACCCATAGATTTCTAAAACTTCCAAGATAATGCCTAAATCCTTGCATCACTCTAAATCACCTTGTTACATGCTTTCTTCTCAGGTAAACATTCAATCACCTTTAACACCTCCTAGTTCACCAAAACCACTTAAAACACTTAGAACCTCTTACACATCTTCCCAAATTTGGCCATAGCTTCTCTAGTATATAACCACATCCAAACACTTAGGTTTCTACCTTATTTCATCCAAGAACACCTATAATCCATCAAACACTTTTCACACACAAACTTCACACATTAAGCACTACATCACAATATAGTGCATAACTTAAATTGCTTGGCACTTAGGCCCTTAAATGCATAACCTTAAACACTGAATTTCCCACATAAATAATGCCTTTGACCTGCAAATACATACACCAAAACATATGTTCTTTTACTAGTCTCCTTGAGAACATTTTGCTAGGTCATTTACCATTTGCTCTTTAGGTAGCTTTAACAAGCATTATAAGCTTATCTCTCCTAAGGCATTAAACCACATTGAGATAGCTTGTTTACCTCTTTTCCTCACAAATTTCTTTCTTGTTCCTTGTAAAACCGGTAGGGCATTTGGTTCCTTGCCAACAACTAAACAATATGCCAACATTAAAATGAGTATATAAGCTTTAAGCTTTATCTCATTGTAAACCCTAGTTACATATATTATCTTAAGGTATTAACATGATTGTTTTACCTTGGAATGGAAAGAGAGCTTGAATATATATCAAGAGAGGACTCCTCCTAGTCCATGAAAGCTTGGAATGAAGCTAGAACAAGGCAATATAATGACTCCATTAAGAGTGATTTTCGGACATGACAAAACATGAAGGAAATGTCATTTTTCTTTGAGTTTCCTTACCTTGAAGCAAAGGAGAACAAGAATATGTGAAAAGGTGAGCTCAAGCTCCTTCAATGGTGAATCTTCATGGCACCAAAATGGAGTTCTTGAAGATTTGAAAAGGTAGAAGTGTAGAGCTTGACTTAACTAAGAGAATGGTGGTGTTTGTTCTTGATTTGGCTAAGTGAGCTAGATTTTACATGTGGTCAAAGGTGGAACTTCCATGGTGGTAGTAGCTTACCGGGAGAGAACAGAAGAAAGAAGAAGAGAGGAAGAAGAGAGTGGAACCGTGTGAACAAGGGAGGAAATGAGAGAATGAGATAGAATTTGCTTTTAAGAGATATTTGTAACTTATAAAGCAATAGTACTTTACTTTAAGCTTAAGTTTACTTATTTGATTTCTTTTACATGTTGGTGACTCACACCATGAAAAACCGGCCCCCATATGCCTAGGAGGGTATAATGGTCTTTGTTGACCAATTTAATTACTTATAACATTATATGTTACAAACTAGTTAAAAAATCACTATTCACTTATAACAAGGCACATAGGAGTGAAATTTTTGATTTCCCACTAATATGGCCACCCAAATGTGATACTATATAGTACACATGTTAATTAAAGAGTAATGATGGACATTTAGCCATTCAAACTCATTTACAAGACAATTTTTCAAAAACGTGCTTTAAGACTCCTTAAGCACATTTTGTGTTTTAACTTGTTTTCAAGCTTGGTTTTCTTTGGTAATTGATTTAATATGTTCATTAACATATTTATAAGGTATAGGTATGACCATTAGGTCTTATACAAATTTATCCCAAGCTTAGAGCACATTTTTGCTCATATTGACTTTAAGTATTACCTTGTGTTTGTTTGGTTTCATTGTCTACCAAAGTTTCCTAAGGACTTATTTAGCCTTATAAAATCATAATTAAATGTTATCAAGTCTTGGTAGGCTCTTTGGGTCCTAACCAAGTTCACTCATAGCTTAGAGCATGTTTTTGCTCAAACTGTGTCTTAATGCTTTATTGCATTTATTATGGTTTAAATTGTTCACTGATGTTACTAAGGCACTTTTTAGCCTTTACATACTATAATTTGATATTTAAACCACATATCAAGGTTTG
The DNA here is from genome assembly GCA_023374045.1 of Limonium bicolor. NCBI lineage: Eukaryota > Viridiplantae > Streptophyta > Magnoliopsida > Caryophyllales > Plumbaginaceae > Limonium > Limonium bicolor. The sequence continues at coordinate 57,789 of JAIOTZ010000053.1, forward strand.
GGGTATTTCAGTAAATGAAATATAAAAGTAGGGAAACATACCCTAGGTTTTGTGACCATTATTTTATACGTAAACTGTTTTAACGTTATATACTAAACCTTGTGATTCTAAATCCTCTATTTGACATACCTAACCGACTTATTTCTTTTTAGCCATTGAGCTATTGGATGAACCACGTTTCTAAGAGATAGAAACAAACAATAAGCCTTGATTGTCCTATTACTAAACAGTAGGATCCAAACTGGAAATCCTTAATTTAAGATGGTACTAATATTAAGAGATACTTGACTAGGGTGAACATATGATTCACCTGATTTATGGATTTTAGATGGAATAAGGAAAAAGCTAAGCTTTAAGGTGGAGGAAATGATACTTTATGGAATTATAGATGTGGATGGAGTCATTAAAACTTTTCTTGAAGTCTAAATGTGACTATCTTTGCTCCAACTGATGATAATCAAGTATAGGCAATAATCAAGCCCTGATAAGAGAAATACTAGATAACCCTTTTAAAGAGAAGAGAGTATTCTAAAGTATGCAAGTCCATGATGGAATTTATTACTTGTATGATGGATTTAAGAGTTTAATTGATTAATGGATATAGTTATTAGACAGTATGAGCCTAGATGCTTTAATAAGAATTTATCTCTAATGCCAAGAGGAAAAACTGGCTTCCCCGCTTGATGATTTGATCAAAGGAATATTGTTCTGGGGATTTTGGAAGTACAGGTTATAACAGTTATTGGGATAGTAGTATATTGATCAGGAGAAAATGTAGTACTCACCACGTCACAAAGTCTAATAAGATAAAATTTTGAAATAACAATTATGTGATTGTTTGATATTTGACGTGGGAGGTCGAACTTGATCCTGGTCAGATCAAGGGAAAACCAAACACAAAATGGTGTGGAAGGATAGTTCAACACTGACGCTGACCCCGTCAGGGTTGGATGATTCCTGAGACTCCTTACAAGTGGTCACAAATATTTCTGTGATAAGTAAGTATTTATTCTTGATTTTAATATAAAAATTTAATAAATGAAGTATATGAGTTGTGGAAGGTGTAAGTTAGGAGTTAAGTTGTCTAGATTACCCCGAGAAGATTTAATAGCTAAAACAACTCCGCATATATCGGAAAAATAATCAATTATGAGGGAAATACTAACTATTATTATCCCATGAACCGTGTTGATAAATCAAATATGAGATAAAGAGAAAATTACTTATAATAACAGTATTCTCTAGCTATCTTCTAAAATATGGCCAAATTGCCATCTGGAAGGAAAGATCGACTTCCATGTCTTTCCTTACAAATTCAAACCCAATATATTAAATAGGAACCTACCTATAAACATGGTAGAATACAAAGAGTATAAACATTATACTAATACTCACTAGAGTTATTTCACAACCGCAAGAGCAGGATAAATTAAGAGGGAACTGCACCTTGTTAGAAACCTTAACAGGAACCCAATTGTGGTATACCTGATGAACAGACGATAATAATCGTGTATATACTACCAATCGTAGGTGAATCAATAATATAAAGCAATCTTTCTGTAATATACATATGATGCACGGCTCAACCGTAGCTCATAATTTACAGAGAAAAATGAAAGCCGTGTATGGCGACAGTAAATTCAAATACCGGAATAACAAGATGAAAACCTAAAGAAAGGGATTTTGAGTATGCCCAATATTAATACAAGACCCGAGTGTCGATGACTACAACTAAGAGGCGATTGATGAAAGTGTGTTATACGCAAGCAGTTTAAACAAGCCCTACAATAGTAATGGCAAATTACAAAATAGGAGATCACCTTCACCCATACATACAGGATTCAAAATAATAATAATAATAATAAAAGTATACTAATGCACTAGAGAACATATCAAAGAATACATACATTCTTGAGGGAAAGACCTCGTAAACAGACAGGAGTCATATGCTGACGTCCATAGAAGAGATCTCGAGTTCGCAGTAGGCGATCGAGTCTTCCTTAGAGTTTCACCTATGAAGGGAATTTTTAGATTAGGGTAGAAGGGCAAGCTTAGCCGAAGTATGAAGGACCGTACCTTATTACGGAGCGAGTGGGCCCATTAGCCTACATATTAGACTCATATGTTAAGCTAGGGAGAGTGCACAATGTGTTTCACATTTCTCAGCTTAAGCAATATGTGCCTCACCCATCATGTGACTTAGAGCCCGAGACACTCGAGCTAAATCCTACATCTAGATATGAGGGGACCCCAGTTCGCATTATAGACTCCAACACTAGGGAGACAAGGGACAAGACCATTAGAATGGTCAAAGCTCTGTGGTAAACTCACGACATTGAAGAGGCGACATGGGAGTTAGAAGACTCCATGCGAGACAAGTATCCAACAATTTTCTTTTCTTTGTGTATACTTGTAGGGGTACGTGGGCGTAACCCTTTTTAAGGGGGGTAGAGCACCACATGCGACTTGCATATCTGCAGTCTATATTATTCTTGTGTATGGTTATTTGTGTTTGATTGTTGTTGCGCATGTGTGCAATTAATTAGATGGTTACGTCCTGTGTGACATTTGATTGATTATTAGTATGTCCTATGTGACATTTGGTGATTTAAGATATGTCCTATGTGACAATTGAATGATTATTTGTGTGTTCTATGTAACACTTGAATGTTTATTAGCACTTAATTATTTTACAGTATATTTATATTTATTCCTACAATCACACAAGAGATTCACTGCCAAGGGTTTACGCCTCTGCACTCTGTAGGACTGAGGATTTGGTATTGCACTTGTGCAGTGATGACCGAGTGGGATAGCTAGGAAGTTGGAATACGCATTGTTTTACAGTAATTATTGAGTTATTATGCAGTGATATATTATTATCACGAATAAAGAATATTTGTCTATAGGAATTACATACACTCAGAGTAGTGATGCAATATAGAGATGTCAATATAATATTGACACCCTGGAATGATAGGTATACATGGAATAGATAAGAGGAACTTGATTCCATAGGATGAACAAGTATAAATTATGACTTCGGGACGAAGTCCTTTTAAGGGGGGTAGACTGAAATACCCCTAACATTTAAATAATTAAAAATAATTAAATAAATATTATTTTTAGGAATTATAAATATTATTTGGGGGATTATGAAACCCTAAGAAAATATATAAACACTCGGGCGTTAATAACGCACCTAAAACTCCTTAAGGTTAGAAACGAGCGTTAAAAGCCGACCTTAAGTTATACAATTATAAGCTACGGACATTATACAATTTAACCAAGGATCATTTTATGATCTTTAAAATACAAGTTATCAGTTAGAACCGAGTAAGTAGAGTAATAATACAAAGTTCTCGGAAGTTTCCGATGTGGCTCCCATAAAGGCCCGGGAATGCCTAGGAGGAGTGCCAAGGTGGCACGAACCCCTATAAAAAAAATATTCTAGGAGTTCCTAAAATCATTATTAATTATTCTAAAGATAATTCCCAAGCTACTTCTTCAAAAATAAACCAAGAGCTCGGGGGAAATTTCTTAACGCTCCTTTTATCTCGGGAGTGCCCCTTCAGCCCGAAAATTGAGTTACAAATTTATATGACCCCATATAATTTAATGTAACACCTTATATATATTATTGACTATAAATGATGTCAATACACACTTGGAGGTCATAGCGACTAATTAATTCCCAGAAAAATCCTTAAAGCACAAAAACGCACCTTCGGGTGTCATAAAAATGCGTTTTACGCAATTGTCTTAAAGTTTTTAACAAGCCACGAGTGGATAAACTTAAAAGTGGATAAAATGACCATCTAAATCAAGTGATGGCAGTACAAAACTCATAGTTTAAATAGGGGCGATTTTTAGGACAAAAATGTACCTAAATGCTGGAACTTATTACACATATTAGTATGGTCTTAGTACAATATAGTGTAGCAAAAAGTAAATGAAAAATAAGCCTCAATTGAGCTCTACATCACACGCCAATATAAGTCACAATTGACTAGGTTGTAAATTAAAAACCGTTTGTAAATAATGAGTCATGTAAGCATAAGTGATATGATGACACAACAAACAATTACTACCATTAAAAGCTTCCTCTATTACGTAAACCTGCAAAAGCAAAGACAAGTTAGTAATATTAATCAACTAATAAACCTAAATAATTGTCATGCTTTGCTATTAACAAACAAAAGAATCTAATCTATGTGCTCCATTACGTAACATTATGCATGGTAGTGGAGTTTAGTGCTGTAGCATTTAGAAAAGGAAGACTTTTAATTCCACCAGGACTCCACTCCAGCCGAGCATAGCTATCTGCAGGAACAAGATTAATTAACAACTTTAAACAAACTAAACAAGTTGATTAAAGAGCATGTGCTGGCCGATTGAAATCAGATAATGAGCTGCTTGATTTCCCTATTTCTGTATGCTGATCGTACCTGCAAGATAAGGCAAACAACAATATAAATCAAGCTAAAAGAAATCCTAGACTAAGCCTAGTCTAATGACAAAGATAAAACAAATTTAGTGGGCTCCTATGACTACTTTTAGCCGCAAGGCTACATGAAATGGAGATGCTTGTGAGCTCCATATTACCGATCACCACCTGCACATGTAAACAAAAATTAGTGCTATAATGATCAATAACTACATATTAAACTAGGCCTAAATACATGCTGAGTGAATTAACAAATAAAACCTAAATATACTAGGAGCTCCTTTGACGTGGGACTAGTGCAGATGGTGCTCCCATTTGCTTCAGTCCAAACGATCGTACCACCTGCAACACAAGGAAAAAATTAACAGATTAATTAGCTACATTAATCAGTAATAAAAGCAAGCTACATATTGGTGTCCTTGTCAGATTACCGTGAGTATGCAGCACGAGTGGAGCTGTTATATTGCTGCTGAAATGCTCCACTACTACTATCGTATATCCTGCACCAAGTAGACAGATTAGTGCTCTATTATTGTATATAAAACAAAGCCTAAAAACATTAACAAATCTAAGTTAAATGAGAGCCATTGCTTTAACCGATTTATTGCTGCATAATGGAGAAGACTTCTCCACTACAGCCGAATGGCTACTAAAACTAAGAAATGATGGTGAATTAATTTATAGCAATCAAATCTTAATTGCTTCTATGCTCTATATTACCGTAAGTAAGTGGATAGGAGGCTCTTGCAATCAGATTTTGTTTTCAAGCCAAAATTAAGTAATCAAATAAACATAAACAATACATAAAATAAAGACATAAAATAAGTCTCATGACATACCAATTATTCTCAACTTGAGAACAACCTTGTTTCCTTAAGTTCTCACGTACCAACATTCATTCCCTTACCCATCATCGAATAGGTAAGTCTCTTGCTCTCTCTTTTCCCCATTTCCTAAATCAATTCCTAAGTTCTAATAACTCCATTAATGGTGTACTAGTTCCTAACACCATTTTAATGTAATTTCCTAGTTAGCTCTATCAAGTCTTGAAGCAAGAAATCATCCTAGGAATTCCTACAATTTTCGCCAAGCTTATATGCTCCAAGGAGATTCCTAAATTCAACAACAACACAAGGAACAACAAGATCAAGTTAAGGTATATTTCTATGTTGAAAAACCTAAATAAATTCCTTTTAGTATTTTCGAAATTTAGGAACTTCTAAACCAATATTTTCTTCATTATTTCACGAAGGAAACTTGAATCTGCAATCATCTCAAGGTGTATCAAAAATACCTTGATAAATTCCTAAGGTAAGCTCTTGTAAAAATTACTCCAAATATTATTTATAAACTTTGTTAGAAATCTAACAAATAGATCTCCTACATATATACAAGGAGTTCGAAATATCTTCATCAAAATAGCTTTTGGAGAGCTTGGAGATTCAAGGAAAAATCAAGTACAAGAATTGTCTTGATTTAAGGGTAAGTTTATATAATTAAGGTTTATTAAGTTTAAGCTTAATTTGAGCTTCAAAATTTAGTATAAAAATTATGTTAAGGCCATGTTAATATTAAGGCCGAAAATTATTAAGTTAAAGTATCAAAGAAGATAATTTATAACATATAAGGTAAGATTATTACCTTAAGGTATAAATATGTGTCACAAAAATTAATTAGGATACACATATATTAAAACCAAAATATCTAAGGATAATAGGTTCTATTTTTAGTTTATAATCATTCTAAGTCATTAGCATAATTTTTAGAAGTGTTATATGGCTTATATACATTTATATATATTTATTATAAAGTTTAAAACAAGTTTTAAAATCATATAGTATAATTCAAATTAAAGCCGAGAGCTTAGTATATGATTTAAGTGATTTTCGAAAATATATAAGTGTATTAACTTGTATTATAAATTTTAGGAACATTAAAAATAGCTACAAGTATTTATGTGTCTAATTTAATAAGTTATGTGGCTAAAATATAAATTTTGAGAAGTTGGGTGTACTAATAATGATTTTCGAGAATTAAAGGGTTTGTTTGCTATATTTATAGTATAATATAAGGTAGGAATTAATATTATGAATTTTGGTGAAATTAAATAAGTGTTTAAGTGTTAAAATAACATTTTACAAGTTTTGGGGCTATTTTATAATTATTGGAGAATATAATGTGTGGCCGAAAATTACTTATGATTTTTGGGTATATTGAAGTATTAATTGTGAAATTAAGTCTTGGTCAAAGTGTTGACCAAAAACTTTGGGTAAAATGAATTATGACATAAAATATTAAGTTTATAAAAGTTTAAGGGAGAATATATAATTTATGGAAGTATATATGAAAGATAGAATTTAAATAAGGGCGGAAATGTATTATAAGAAAATATATGGGTTACTTTGGTTATTTAAAGAAATAAAATATTTAAACTATAGATTATAAGATAATATGTAACTTATATAAAGTTTTGGGTTAAAAGTGTTAATAAAGAAAACTATATGAATAAACCGAAGAGTTAAGGGATTTATTGGTAATTTTTGAAGGTTAGTGGTATTAATTTGTAATTACCGAAATAGTAAGAGTATTTGGTGATTTGTAAAATAAGGTGGTTAATAAATATTTACAAAGGTTAATGTGGGTATTTAATTAATTATAAAAGTATATGGATATTTGTTAAGTTGTAAAAGTTAACGGGGTCAATTATGATTACCGGAAAATTATATATGGTTATTTAGTAATTTATTAAATGGTTGGGTATAATATATAAATACCGGATTAATAGGGTTTTGTAATTTAAGAAGGCAAGGAAGTGAAACTAGGTAATATAAAGTATTATGGTATATTAAGGAATATAATATAAAGTTTATAAAATAATTTTGGTTATAATAAAAATGACCAAGGGATATAATATAAATGATAAGTGGAAATAATTATAAGTATATAATTAATTAAGTAAAGATGCACCGTATAAATAATAACTCATTATCACATGTGAGTTTCACATAAAATAATGAACTGCTAGGTTATTTAGAACTGCTGTTAAAATAACAGGAGAAAATAAATAACATACGGAGTTATTATACGACGAGTATAAACACCACAGTGACAGTACTGTAATATTTAAAGAATAGTTGTATTAATACTACCCGGTATTGCATGTTTAAATAACAGCGTACGGGAAGGGACTACTAAACGGGAGTTTGTCAAGCTAGCAGTTTCTTGGTGAACGGTATGTTAATTGTGTGGTCTGAATGTCCTAAGGATTATCCTGAGGTCCAGACATTGTGTGTTTAAATGTTTAAGAGCGATATCTATGATTTTATGTGAATGATATTGTATGTGGGATTGCCCAAACTGTTGCGTTGAATTTTACGCGCGAATGTCTTGTGACTAAAGTTTACACATCTAAACTGGGAAAAAAAAAGACTAACTGACCTCTAGGTATTATTGAACCTAACAATGGTCAACTGTTAATGTCTTAATTCAAATATTGGTTATTGTGTCACTGACAAAAAGGGCTAACTTATAAGAGAGGAATCCAGATCGTTCCGACCTTCTGGTTGCGCATTGTGATCACAACGAGGGACTATAATGGAGTCACTCGAAATCCATCAGCCACATTCGGGGATGGTGGAGGGCACTGCCGTAGGTGCACAGGTTCGACCGAATCGGTCATTACATATATTTATCCAGGGCCAGAAGGTCCGTTGGTAACGGTTCCTTTGGAACCCAGGGGACATTCGTCCACAATTTATTAAGGTTTGTCTTAACATGACACTTGAGGTAAAATTAATTGGGAAAGGTTAAATGATTGGTTTAAAGGATAAGAGCCAAGTGACTAACTAACAAGTGCAGTTTAATACGTGTATCTCGTTTGATTATTGTTATGGTTTACTAATGTGTGATTATTGTTTATTGTTGTGTGGTTATTGTTGTGTGATTATTGATGTTGTGTACTATTGTACACTGGCGTTTACAGGTGGATTGTTATGTGTTTGTTAAGTGTTTACGGTTGTTACTGTTATATTGTAAACCGGTATTTCATGTAAAGAATCTAATATCAAGATGGCTAAAACGACTTAAGGAATCTAGAAGACTTAGGACTACATTTAGCATACCAGCATAGTTTGCTGAGCCCTTCATTGGGCCAAACATTTCAGGTCTCTGAAGAATACACAAGCCGGAGTGCGGGGAACAGGGTAGCCGCTGTGTTTTTATAAAACACTTGTGGACTTGTTATGTATTATATTTTGGAGTTTGTTGTATTTCAGTTAGTTGCTCATTTAGTTGGATTTGGTTTGTAATAATTAGAGTGCTCAGTATCTGTTCATCACAGCGTGTGGAAGTTGTAATGTTGGAAGAGTAAGGATGCCTTGTTACTCACAAGGGTGAGTGACGGCGTGTAACACCAAGGATAGTTAGATTTATTTTCCGCTGCGATTTGCTATTTATTATGCTACGAATTATGACGTCATTACAGGTTTAAGATTAGGGGTGTTTACATATTTGATTCCTTGTCAAGTTCTAAACAATATACAAACATCAAATGAGATTCAAGCTTAAGCTTCATCTCATTGTTGCAGATGCTATTTCTGAGTGGTTAAAGTGGTGTAAAATTAAAAGAAAAGAAATTAAAAACTCAAATTATAAACGTCGGGCTGCAAACAAATCCCGGTCGTAGTAGTAAAACAAGTGTCGTATCCCACAGGGAGATTGTTCAATTTACCCTAGTCTTGGTAGTTACTTAAAAACTGTAAAAAGGGGTTTAGCCGGAGGCAAGCTTTGATTTTGTTAAATTAATACAGAAATAATAAAAAACAGTTAAAAGGTGAATTAATTGATGTGAATGGAAAAATGTATCCTAGGATAGCGGGGGAATTTTCCTAAATTACTTAAACATAATTATAACCTTGTCTCAATTATTTATTGCCTACTAGAGTTAATAATGTCAGTTACGAACTCTTAATAAAAGCCTAATATTTTCCTGCTCAGTCCGGAGTGTAAATACTAAGATTAATTCCTTTGTGGTACCTAGACTATCTCAAAATCATTTGATAGTTACCAAATAAATGCAGTCGTTGTCGTGCAAAGCATTAGCAATATTAGTTGAAAGGAATTAAAACAAGTTAAAATAAGCGAGACAAGTGTAAATATTAATTTACGTAATATTAGAAATCAACCCCATCTAGGATACAAAAGAAAATTACTCAGACATTAACGGAGAATAGAAGATTACACAGATAGATTTTGACATTAATTCAGAGGAAGAGAACTGGTCTGATCTAGCCTCACTGATGCTCTTCTATTTCTTTGTTACTGCGTGAGTGTGGAATGATGTGTGATACGGGAGGGAAAATAAGTGGAAGCGAATGGGTGAGTGTGGTGAATGGTTTCTTCAGACTCCCGTCGTGCGTGTTTGTTTTTGCAGTATTGGTGCTGAGTTTATATAGAGAATTAGAAGAGGCAGATCCGTACGTGATTGAGCATTGATTGCTCTCATTGATTTAGTTCATTGATTGCAGGGGACAGAGAGCTGGATGCGTGAGAGATTTATGGTAGGCGGTGGGTGCGGGAGTAGATAGATAACGGAATCAAGTTGAAGACGACGACTGCGCGAAGAAGAAGAAAACTAGTCCGGTTGATTTTTTGGTCTTAACCGCCTCTTAATAGGCGTTTCCTTGTGTGACCGCCCAAAATGGGCGGTTCCTTGTTTCTGACCGCCTCAATTTAGGCGGTTAGTATGTCTTGACCGCCTCAATATGGGCGGTAGAGCCCTTGTCTTGACCGCCTCAATTTGGGCGGTTGCCTATAGAGGGACCGCCCCATTATGGGCGGTTGTGTAGGCGGTATCTGACCGCCTCTTCTGGGCGGTTACAACCATTGACCGTGACCTATTTTCCTTCAAACTTGACCGGCTCTAGATTCTTCGTTTGGACTCCGTTTTCTGAGCCGTTTGCGTCTACGCGTTCGTCTCTTTGTCTACTTCACTCCCGGCTTGGTTTTTCCGCATGTTCGAACATAAAAATTGTGAGATAAACAATAAAACATAAACTAGAGGAAAATTAACCGAAGTGGAGAAATGAGCAAGAAAAGTGCTAATATAATATATGAAATACACCTATAAATCATGCTCATTTGGACACTTATCAATTGTAAACCCTAATTTTACATTGTTTTCAAAAACATTAATGTAGTTGTTTTACCTGATCTTTGAAGAGAGTTTGAATATCTATGAGAGAGGACTCCACCTAGTCCATGAAAGGTTGGAATGAAGCTTAGAGAACAAAGTCACACAAAGAGCACCATCAATGTGCATTTTCGGACAAAGGTAAAAACATGGGAAAAAGAAACTTGATTTTTCTTTGAGATTCCTTACCTAGGAGCAAAGGGAGTAATAATATGTAGAAAGGTGAGCTCAAGCTCCTTCAATGGTGAATCTCCATGCATCAAAATTGAGTTCTGAAGATTTGAAAAAGATTAGAAGTGTAGAGCTTGGTCTAACTAAGACAAATATGGTCTTAGAATTTGATTTAGAGCATGGAGTTGGATTTGGCAAGGAATTGAAGATGGAGAAGAGAGGTTGCATAGCAAATCGTAAGGAGGAAGAAATGGAGGAAGGAAGAAGATGGAGAAACCTGTGATACAAGAAGGAAAAGAGAATGAAGATAAATTTGCTTTTGTTAAGATATTTATGAAAAAAGCAAAATAGACTTTACTTTAAGCTTCACTTTTACTTATTTGATTCTTTACAAGTTGGTGACTCAACCTTGAAAAACCAGCCCCCATTTAGTTAGAAGGGTACTTTAGTCTTTATTGTCAATTAATCACTTAATAATAACCATATGTTACAAAATAGCTTATAAAAATCACTATTCACAAAAACAAGGCCACATTGTTGTGAAATTTTTGATTTCCCATTGATATAGACTTCCAAATGTGATACTATATAGTACACAGGTAATTAAAGAGTAATGATGGACTTTAGCCATTCAAACTCATTTACAAGACAATTTTTCAAAACGCGCTTTAGACTCCTTAAGCACATTTGTGTTTTAAATTGTTTTCAAGCTTGGTTTTTCTTAGTAATGATTTATATGTTCATTAACATATTTATAAGGTATAGGTATGACCATTAAGTCTTATACAAATTTATCCCAAGCTTAGAGCACATTTTGCTCTGATTGACTTTAAGGTATTTCCTTGTGTTTTATTTGAGTTTAACTGACTACCAAGGTTTCCTAAGGACTTAATTAGCCCTATTAATCATAATTGAATATTATTAAGTCTTGGTAGGCTCTTTGGGTCCTAACCAAGTTCAATCCATAGCTTAGAGCATGTTTTTGCCCAAACTGTATCTTAGTGCTTTATTGCATTTACTGTGGTTTAAATTGTTCACTGATGTTTCTAAGGCACTTTTTAGCCTTTACATACCATAGTTTAAATGTTTAACAACATATCAAGGTTTGGGGTATTTCAATCTACCCCCCTTAAAAGAACTTCGTCCTCGAAGTTCACACTTTCCACACATCATTAGATTAGAACACAGTAATCACTTGGAAATAAACTTCCATAACCAAACACACTTTACATCACAACCTCGGACTTAATGGTCCGGGCAACACATTCACATCCACACATAACATAACTATTCACATGATAACCTCGGACTCAATGGTCCGGGTATCTTAACAACATTTACACATACATAACAACCCCTTTGACTCACTGGTCTTGGGTAACATAACAACCTTTAGACACATAGCTCTTGATGACATAACAACCTTTAGACACGTAGGTCTATGTAACACAACACATTTAGACTCATAGGTCTTGATAGCATCCACTTTAACAAATCAAGGTCAAAATAACATTTATTACACATTCCACACAACATGTCATAGCATGTATAGCAATCAAAAATATCTTGGTATTCACTATGATCCCGCAGAACCCGGTCGCGATGGACACCTTCCGTCCCCGTGCCTTTGGGAGATTAAAACAATCACTTAAATTTGAAATTTTTCCTTGTGAGGTTAAGTAAGAAACTTTAATTATGTAAAGTATCTATCAACGTTTTATAAATACCAATTGAAAATCCTTTTGAAAACACACACACACTCCAAGTCCAACTTATGCTCTTTGCTTCTTTCTTAGCGTGGTTATTTGTGACCACTTATAGGAAGTTTCAAGAATCGTCCACCCTAATGTGATCAGCACCAGTGTTGAACTATCTTTCCACTCCAATTTGTGTTCGGCTTCCTTGATCACAGCAAATCAAGTTCCACCTCCCACTTCATTTTCAAGCATCAAATAAATCACTCATTTCCAATTTTCTATCTTTTAAATCATTCTAGTCATGATCATAACATCTCCAAGGGATAGAACTTCGTCTATCAGTTATTTCCATTCACTTTAATGTTGTTACCCGGGAATCTCATTTTCACTAGGTTCTATGTCAGTTTCGTATTCTTTCATGATCACTATATAGTATATATACATATATATTTTATCAAAATACAACACACCATTTCACACTTGTACTATCACACACAACTGTTAACAAATACACACACTTATCACAATGGTATTCGCATCCTCTGTGCGCAATTACCACAATTAAACCATGACGAATGCGTATGTTTACGTAACACACACATCAATCATCAAAACAAATTATTGTATGCTATGCACAACATAAATCACGTACACTTGTACGGTAATACACACTAAGTGGTTTTGCGCTCTACCCCCCTTAAAAGGGATTACGCCCACGTAATCAATCACTAAACATTGGCTTATAATGTTCTGCCGTCGTGAAGTGTTTTAACTTCCACGCAGTCTATTACACAATGGATTCCGATTAGAGGATCGTAACCATATTGGCGGTTTAGTTCCTAAACCAAGAATTCTCATTGGAGTTTGTTTAAACTCTTAGTTCGTTTTGATTCTGGCCTGTTAGGCTTCTAGGCGTTAATAATTAGCCATTCACTCTTGTTCACCATGTACATTCAACACTTGAATCACTGGCTCACTAGTTTATGCTGCGAAACTCTGATAATTATAGGGCTAGTTTGCTCCATTCGTTACTGTTACTGTATTATACATCTCCAATGTATTACCCTTATCTTGGGAAGAATGGTTTCTGAACCGACGCGTGGTATCTCTTACCGTTAGTGAATTCGGTGAGTTATAAATTTCCTATGCATCGGCCATTATAACATTATTGCTCCACAATTAACATGTTTCCAATTCCTAGCTATCCCACTCGATCATTACTGCGCAAGTGCAATACCAAAACACTCAGTCATACAGAGTGCGATTCGCCATGGAATTCACACTGAGTTCCTCATCACACAGTACCTACCACTGGCTTATTGCCCAGTCTGTTTAACATCGCTTATCTTGCATCTCTACTAGGTTTAACTCATAACTGGTCTTATCTGTTACATTATCGTTTAACAATACTTATCAACGGTCGCTTGTTGCGCACCGTGCTCTTACTCCTTGTATAACATCAGCTTATATCGTATTTACTGTCACATTAACTTCCACACATATACTTACATTATTCACATTATGGTTCGTCACTCATTTGGATGACTACTGAATGCTCTTTGAGCATCGATCATTCGAGTCACAAGCCGGCATTATTCAGCTCGGTGTTTCACAAGCTACTAAACTAACTGTTCACTCCAATAATAATAATATTGTCCATCCTTAACATATTTCTTGAACTACCGCTCCTGCGGTCTCACAATATCGAGAGGTATCCCCACTCTTAATGCAGTGGTTCGTTTACCACTCTATTTACTTGTATCACATAAACTTCTATAATTAACTCAAATTTACATAACATATCTTGTTTATGGCTTATAAGCCTTGCTGCCTTGAGCTCCATGACAAGGTCGTTGCATTCCGTTTCCTTTCATGGGATGCCCCTTAGGTTTGTCAGTCCGTCTCCTGACAACTTATGTCTAAACTGGGTGTTAGTTTCAATCCTTGTGTTTCTGTCATGCATTTCATTCAACAATTGTTGATGCGAACACCCTTCAAGGATTGCTCTGGGGTGTTGCTAAGTTATGCCATTACATTTGGCTCACACTTATTGGTATATTTAGTTAGCCACGCCGTTTTGCGTTCTTAGCTGGCTTATCATCTCCTTCTGTGAAGATCAGCATTTCCTAGTAGTGTAGGTACTCATTCTGGGAGTTTCATCCCGTTCATTGCACATTAATGTGTCCACATTAGGCATCTGCTTGCCATGTACAAGCTGGGTCAACATTCCAGCTATCATGTTTATCCCTGAGGATCCTTAAGTCATATAATGTCTTTACATTCAGTTAGTGCACTTCGCACCTCCTGACCCTTAAACATTTCCTTGAAAGGAATTCATTATTTCCTTTAGTCTAGTTAACTTAACTGAGTTCCTTAACTTCAACCATTCATGGTAGTCCTTAGCTCTCGTTTGACTTATACTGCTGACCGTAGTACGGAGTCGACTACTTCCCGTGTTTCGGACTCTACTCGTATACATATGTGGGGTACCATACTGATACATTACTACTTACCCAACTAACCATAAGTAGGTCTGTCAGGCCCACAAGCTCCTATCGGAGTGCGGTCGTCCCACAATTTAGTTGGTACACTCGTAGTGTCCGTCACAGCCTAGGTGAAGTATTCTGTTGTCAACTCCCTTATATTGTCCCGTGACAATATTCATTCCATGCTTCCCGAACTTAATCGAGGGAAAGTTTATCCACTGTTGTATCTTTATCAACTGTCCTTGGTTTTACTGGTTTGGTTTAAAAGAAGGTTGGAAAGAAGTGTTGGTTTGAAAAAAATCTGGTTTTGAAAAGAAACGGGTTTGAGTAAATCTGAGTTTGAAAGAAAATTTTCATGGTTTCACAACATCTTCTTACCTTAACCAAGTCTAGCTTCTTGCTGACTGGTGTACTTACAGTTACAGAGGTTAGGCTATCAAGCCCTTCCATGGTCATAGTGGTCTCGTTTAACTTCATGGTACTTTACTAAGTACCCTGTGGTGGTTATAAATTTCCGAATAGCCCTGTTATAGCAGCACTTGCTATAGCAAGTGCGCTATGCTAACTGGCTATCGTTTAACACATACCGGTTGTGGTATTGTTTTTACCCGCACTGTCATCAGTGGCCTTGTTGGCCCTCACTGATCTTACTGTCTTGACAATAACTCCTCTAGGTGACTTCTCACTGTCTTCACATGATAATCATCAACTAGGGTGTTTCCCATTCTGGGAGACCCCTCTTACTTAGTATTATATCTCCTTCGTAGCCCATTCCACGTATTTGTCGTGGTTACTGAGACTTGTCTCTTGTTTGGGCACTACGTTGTAGTTCCTTTAGCGGTTGGTATACCGTTGGTGTATCACTTAACAACTGCGGTTCCGTAGACACTTGTCTCGGGTTCCATTAATCAACTTCTTGCCTGTTGCACGGTCGGTGCGTTGCAAGCTGGTTGTTCTCGACTGCTCCGCATGTCGACCCAGGTTGCCGGAAATTCCATTCTCTTATGCATAAAATTCTTCATTCTTCGCTATTAATGCGGTTAACATTGTTCAAATGAAAACCGTCTCCAGGATTCCCAGTTTTCGGGATCAACCGTATGACAGGTTCTCCGTACCTTTAGAGGTATTTAATAATAGCCAGATCGGGTATTTCCGAGTAAGAGTGGACTTCCATCTCTCTGCGTTGTTTCCCAAGTTATATACAGGGATTGTGGAGGGTGGGAAGGATATAGTAGGTTTCCAGTATTCACTGGTAGTTCCTTGCTAGCGTATCTCTCACGCTATCACTCAACCCTTAACCCAAAGTACTAAAATCCTAACTCGGTACTTCCTAAGCTCGGTAATTCAGTCATCAGAGCGATACTTCGCTCTGATATACCACTTTTTGTAACACCCCTTCCAACATTAACACACTTACAATAAACTGCAGCGGAAAAACAAACCTCATCACATTACTTAACTCGTTGGTGTTACACGCCGTTAGCCACCCACGTGGCTAACAAGGCTAATCCATATACATTGTACCGGTCTGATGGGCTAAATTCCCGAGCAACTACACATTATTATCCCTTTCCATTAACAACAAAAACAACATACACCTTTCAACTATACCGAGTATTTATAAACTGATGCCGACAACAACTTTGGTCTCACTACACCTACTGTATACATACACTTAAATGATTACCCATGTACAACGACTACCCCATCCTACTCTCGAACGGCTTCCAGCTCTCTGTACCTGAAATAGGAAAAGAAGAGAAAGGGTGGCCCCCAAGGGGCTCAGCACCTTTGCTGGTATGGTAATCCCGCAGCCCACATGCTACCGGGCCACGCACAACTAATTGTCGTCTTAGCATGCGGTTGATTATATTTAAATCATGCATGTAACTATAAACACACAACACATAACATCTCACCTCAATGGGCTCAACAAACGGATAATACATCCTTACTTGATAACTCACTCAAGGTATTCATTATCCCTAGAGTGTTCCTCCTTTAATGGAGCTACTTCCTTAATAGACGACACTTACCCTTAAATCGGGTTATCCTTAAACGCCTCTTATCACACACTAGGATTCATTTCCATGATTCACACACTCCATATCTTACAACATATAACATTCCTCACAAACAAACATAACAACACTTGGCACGTTTCAACGTGCACATCATAACATCACAATTGTCATTGCATCACGAACAAAATACATAACATAACGGGAATGGTTCTCTTAGGAACCGGCCCAAACACTGTTTATACACCGGTGAGCCTAGAGAATGTTGCCAGTCTCATGATAGCTTGTTATACAATAACACCAACACTCATTACCGTCCTATAGTTGGACGAGTTAACTTAAGTTAAGGCGGTTCGGGTTTGGAGGCCGAACACACCACACAAACATGTTCCCCCTAAACCGATCATAAGTCAAATAGCTCAGCTTTGGAATAAGCTAATGGGAGATCATAACCCGTGAGGGAAACAACCATAACAAAGAGAAGGGTAAGGCTAAGAAGGATACCCTCTCCCAAACAACGCGCGACCGGCCAAACCGGATTCCTCACTACTGTTAGTACATACTTACTTTAGATATTAGTTAGAACCCCACTATGGAGTCTATCACATCTACACATCATACAGTATTACAACTGTGTTAGACACACAAGGGAGATCCCTACATTCACATACACATATCACACATTTAACACACGCATAGCCGTGGTTAGTACGTCCCATGGTTCGGGTCGTTTACTCCGAATACCGAACTCTCATATGATCCTAGACTCAGTTAACTAAGGTTAACACTTCCGAGGTTAAATGGTATCGGAGTTGCACACGGCACATAAATGAATTACTGTAAACTCATTACATGTTTAATCTTACAACGTGGCAAACATACAGAAAAACACATTGGCATACAAGCCGGTGTAATCCGGTAGGACACAGGTTGCAAGAAAACCATACCTGTCACCGGAGTCCACTTTATCACGTCCACTTACGTTCCTCGAGAAATTCTCGAACAACTGATAACATTACATGTACTTTTATTAACATCGGGGTAGCACGATCATTTAATGTCTAATGCTTATAACTTTTCCCCGTTAACTTAGTTACATAACTTTACAATTTTAACTTGATTTACTTTCACATTTTATTACAACTTTTCACCCACTTAATTCTCATTAAAACTCACCTAACATGTCCTTAACAACTTTATAACATCATTACCTATCAATCCCCATCATTACATATCATCTCATAACCTTAAACAAACTCTTTTTTTTTTTACATACTTTGGGCCGTCCGACCCACCGTCCGACCCACAACTGGGTTGGACCGTTCCAGAAACTTTTCCCGTCTTTTAAATACACCTGTCCGACCCATGTCCGACCCAACCATCTGGGTCGGACCATTCCAGAGACTTAGAACACACATGTCCGACCCATGTCCGACCCAAGACCTCTGGGTCGGACCATTCCAGAAACTCCAGCCGGTGACTACAACAGAGCTGTCCGACCCACCCTGGGTCGGACCACTGGGTCGGACAACACCAGAAGTTGTCCAAAACTTGTCAAATTTTCTCCAAACTTTTCCTCAAGCCTCCTAATGTGTTCTAACATCATTTGGCACATCAAACACACCTTTAGCCATATGCTTAACTCTTTAAATCACTCACCAAAACCATTTTATCATTCACAAATTTCTTACAAAATTCCTAGCACTTGGGATGTTTTCTCCTTAAGATTTCTAAGTGGTAGTTCACCAATAATGACCACTACACCAAGGTGTTTCCTCTACACCTTAACATCTTCTCTCAACTTCTTTTCTTACTAACTAAACCTCCTTTTCACATCTTACCTAAACATCACTTATTCCTTGGATATCAACATTACCTAAACCTTAAACAAACTTCTCCAAGACTTAAATACATTCTCAAAACACACATTGAATTCCTAGAACCTCCAAGATAATACCTAACTCCATGCATCACTCTAAATCACCTTAATACATGTTTTCTTCTCAAGTATACATTTATTCACCTTTAACACTTCCTAGTTCACCAAAACTTACTTAAAACACTTAGGACTTCTTACACATTTTCCAAATTTGGCCATAGCTTCTCTTGTGTATACTCACATCCAAACACTTAGGTTTTTACCTTATTTCATTCAAGAACACCTAAAATCCATCAAACACATTTTTATACACAAACTTCACACATTTAGCACTACATCACAATATAGTGCATAACTTAATTGCTTGGCACTTAGGCCCTTAAATAACATGGCTCTTGGGCCCTTAACTTGCATAAACCTTAAACACTGAATTTCCCACATAAATAATGCCTTTGACCTGCAAATACATACACCAAGACATATGTTCTTTTACTAGTCTCTTAAGAACACTTTACTAAGTCATTCACCATTTGCTCTTTAGGTAGTTTTAACAAGCATTATAAGCTCATTTCTCCTAAGGCATTAAACCACATTAGGTTAGTATATTTACCTCTTTTTCCTCACAACTTCTTTCTTGTTTCCTTGTAAAACCGGTAAGGTATTTGATTCCTTGTCAAGTTCTAAACAATATACAAACATCATAATGAGTATTCAAGCTTTAAGCTTCATCTCATTGTAAACCCTAATTTTACATTGTTTCAAAAACATTAATGTAGTTGTTTTACCTTGATCTTTGAAGAGAGTTTGAATATCTATGAAGAGAGGACTCCACCTAGTCCATGAAAGGTTGGAATGAAGCTAGAACAAAGTCACACAAAGAGCACCATCAATGTGCATTTTCGGTCAAGGTAAAAACATGGAAGAAACTTGATTTTTCTTTGAGATTCCTTACCTAGGAGCAAAGGAGAGTAATAATATGTAGAAAGGTGAGCTCAAGCTCCTTCAATGGTGAATCTCCATGGCATCAAAATTGAGTTCTTGAAGATTTGAAAAGATAGAAGTGTAGAGCTTGGTCTAACTAAGACAAATATGGTCTTAGAATTTGATTTGGAGCATGGAGTTGGATTTGGCAAGGAATTGAAGATGGAGAAGAGAGGTTGCCATAGCAAATCGTAAATGGAGGAAAGGAGAAGATGGAGAAACCGTGTGAATACAAGAAGGAAAGAGAGAATGAAGATAAATTTGCTTTTGTTAAGATATTTATGTAAAAAGCAAAATAGTACTTTACTTTAAGCTTCATTTTACTTATTTGATTTCTTTTACAAGTTGGTGACTCACACCTTGAAAAAACCGGCCCCCATTTAGTTAGAAGGGTACTTTAGTCTTTATTTGTCAATTTAATCACTTATAATAACATATGTTACAAAATAGATTATAAAAATCACTATTCACAAAAACAAGGCACATTGTTGTGAAATTTTTGATTTCCCATTGATATAGACTTCCAAATGTGATACTATATGGTACACATGTTAATTAAAGAGTAATGATGGACATTTAGCCATTCAAAACTCATTTACAAGACAATTTTTCAAAAACGTGCTTTAAGACTCCTTAAAGCACATTTTATGTTTTAACTTGTTTTCAAGCTTGGTTTTCTTTAGTAATTGATTTAATATGTTCATTAACATATTTATAAGGTATATGTATGACCATTAAGTCTTATACAAATTTATCCCAAGCTTAGAGCACATTTTTGCTCTGATTGACTTTAAGGTATTTCCTTGTGTTTTATTTGGTTTAACTGACTACCAAGGTTTCCTAAGGACTTAATTAGCCCTATTAAATCATAATTGAATATTATTAAGTCTTGGTAGGCTCTTTGGGTCCTAACCAAGTTCACTCATAGCTTAGAGCATGTTTTTGCTCAAACTGTATCTTAGTGCTTTATTGCATTTACTGTGGTTTAAATTGTTCACTGATGTTTCTAAGGCACTTTTTAGCCTTTACATACCATAGTTTAAATGTTTAACAACATATCAAGGTTTGGGGTATTTCAGCATGAACTCCGCATATACCGCGTGCTAGCTAGGGCACGCCGACTATTTAACGTCCACTAAACATGCGGTTCATTAATTTCATACATACATGCATATACAATACATTATACAATTCAAGGCAACCATACAAATAGTACACACAATGCTTACTTCGCAGTGTTAGCCAAGTTACGCATCCGGGTTAATCGGAATGCCTATTACTCTTTTACTCGTTACATGTTACTTACTCTTACTTTACTTAGTTACTACCATTTACTTTACTTACTCATTCTTACTTACTTACTCATACTCAAGTTAAGTCGGGATGACCTCTGGCCCGGGGACTACACCGTCCCACCACCGGGATTTACTTGACTCACCAATCCGGGATGCTACCCACTTAAGGGATTTGGGCTGTGGACCAGTTTAAGAGTCAAGAATTGGAGCCAACCTCTCGTGACCCCGCATCCTCACGCGTGGCCGAAACTATATCGGACTTCTACTCATTCCAATTTAATTACCAATTTAAGTTAGATTGGTTAGCTTGTTAGGAATCTGTTAGAAGTCCAATAACAATCACAATCGGTCACAGTACAATACGACATACATACACACATTCATATTCATCCATACATTTCATGAATTATACAAACTAAGAATTAAAGAAAATATACACAACATATAACACTACATATTCACAAGTAATCATGATAACTCCGATTCGTGTTTATCTTATTTGGTGATCAATTAGCACACAACACACAAATCAGAGTAACCAAGATAGCATACGGGGCATGAGGAATTCATACCGTTCACCGTCGTACTTGTATCCCAACTTTCCTCTGGTGCTCACAAATCAAATCCTATGATATACATACAATCGAATGATTAATCTATCTATGATTAACTTAACTCGATTACTCTTACGTTTCCTAACTCATACTTACTATACCTTTACATTTCTTATACTTACATATGGTTTACTTATTCTTCCTTAGTCTTAAAACTTGTTTACACTCTTAATTACCTTTAAACATCCTTAATTAAGCCCTAATTATCTTATACTATCATTACCATTCACTTCCTTATCTTAATACCCATTTTATAAACTTACTTTTACAAGTTTTGGTTGGTCCGGGACCTTGTCCAGGTCTTAAGTCCCGGACCAACTCATGGTCCAACTCTCGGCTACATTTAATGGTATGGTCCGGGACCTTGTACAAGGGTCAAGTCCCGGACCCAATTGGTTGGAAAGTCTTGGCCTATTTTCACACTATGGTCCGGGTCTTCTTACAAGAAGTAAGTCCCGGATCTTAACATTGCAAAACTCTTGGGGTATTTTACAGGGGTGGTCCGGGTCCTTGTATGGGACTTAAGTCCCGGACCACCACCTGCTGTAACTCTCGGTATTATTTTGCACCCTGGTCCGGGACTTAGTCCTGGACTTAAGTCCCGGACCCTGCTACAGATTCAACAGGTTTTACATTTTCAAAATCTGTTACATTCCCAACTTTGTCAAATTAATCCCCCATTGTTCCTACACTTAATCCCCTACATTTTAACACTGAATTAGTCACCTAGACATGTTTAAATCCTTGCTAATCTATTACACCCTTTTATACTAATCTACTCACTTATTTCCTTAAGTTCTCATTTCAGCACTTAACTGTTTTTCTAGATTGCATTTGCTACAGATTTTAACTCTCACCTTCTTCATCTTTAGATCCCTCTTATAATGTCATTTCTAAAGCTTACCATACACTAGTTATCTCTCCAAACCTACCAACTAAACAGCTCCAATTAAAATCTGTTACAAGTACATGGTTTCACCTAGTTTCTAGTTTCTTAAGTGTTCTAGTTCTAGGTAAATTTTGCTATAGTCTCCCCTATATTTTTACACTCTCACCACATCATTTACTCACATTTTGTTACTCATTTCACCTGTTTTCAATAGACAACAATATACAAGCTCTCTTACACAAACACCCAATACTAAACACTCTTAGAAATTCCTACACAACACATTCAATTCCCAACTATGTTTTGACAGTTTTTACATTCTTTTAAAGCTTCAACACAACTCAATTCTTCCTCCACACTACACTATTATTGTTCATTACCATTCTACAATACAATTTTTACTCTTTTAAAAATCTGTTACACAAGCACATACAAGACTACACAAAGGTAAGCACAATTTACCTTGTTTTCTCCTCTAGTTTTCTTTCTCCTTCCTTCTCGCTTCTTCCCTTCTTCTTTCTTCTCCCTTTCCACCGGTTTTAGTAACCCAATTCTCTAACACTACAACCATTCATGTACACCATTTAATACTAAAACTAACCTTAACCATCCTTCAAGTTTTAATGTAGGTTTTAGGGTTTAGAAATTATATTACCTTCCAAGGGTATGAGTGATGCTTGGGATAGCTCAAGAACAATCTTTCAACCCCTTCAAGAATGCCAAAATCGGCTATAGAACAAGAGAACCAAACAAGAGGCTTAGTCTAGATTCATTTTGCCCACAAAGGCTAGAAAAAGGTGGGGTTTCAAGAAGATTTTTACCTCAAATGAACAAGGAGAAGAAGGTGGTCCTAGTGGTAGTCTTGAAACTCCAAATGGGGCATACCCATGAAAACGAAAATGCTCCTTTTCGGATTTTGAAAAGAGGGAAATGTTCCTCTTGATGAGAGGAAGACAATGGTGGTATTTTTATAATTTTTGGAGCAAGTTTGGGCACTCAACAAGAGGAGAGAAGTGGTGTTTTTGTGAGTTGTTTCAAAACTCCATTGTTGTCGCTGGAGAAGGAAGAAAGAAATAGAGAGTGAGGGGGGAAGGGCTGCTACGTGAGTGAAGAAATGAGAGGGTAGGAGAGAGAGAGTGTGAGTGGTAAAGTAATATATGTTACTTTTTGCCTTTTTAAATGCTTTTGTCTTTTGTAAATAAAAAGAGAATAGAGAGTGTGTGTGTGAGAGAGAGCAAATCGTGACACACACAGCCCATGTGGGTTTTAGAATTCCATTTACAATATTGGACACATAAGTTTTGGTTATTTATGTTTCTACCCCACAACTTCCCGTTTTTGACAGTTTTTACTAATTTCTCGTTTTATTGATTTTGTTGGTTCTAAAGCTTCACTAATATTTATTAATGACTATATAGTTGACCAAAATTGTTACGAGTCTATTTGACCCGCTTAAAGTCACGTTTTCCCGGTTACCTCGAAAAACGTGCTTTAAGGTTCGTTAGCGTTTTTAATCCGTTTTAAGGATCCGTTTTCTTCGGGATTTGTTCCTTCATGATTATTTACACTTAATTAAGCTTCTAAATTACTTATTAGCCTAATTAATCACTATTTTTAATTACGGGGTATTTCAATCTACCCCCCTTAAGAAACTTTGCCCTCAAAGTTGCTCAAGGTCAATTGTTTAATAATTATACTCATTATGCAAACCAATTGCCATAATGTGTCTTACTACACCTATGAGGTGTTTGCTTCATTCCACATTGCAAGCATACACTATTCGAGCACAATACGCATTCACACACAATACAATTCACATACACCATACACCATTTCCATACATACCATCACACAATACATCGATGCAATTCACATTACACATTACACATACATCATCCATCGTACATACACATCCATACACTACTCATTACACAGACATACATACACATACCAAATTCACTTGCACTACATGTGCCATCCAAAAACCTATTACAATACCTACACACTATGCAATGCTTACCCCGAAGCAATGCAAAAGCAAAAGGGCTCTACCCCCCTTAAAAGGGGTACGACCCGTACCCGTATTACTAAATACTAGACTCTCTAGTCTATGAATAACTGTGGGTACTTAGCCTTCATGGCATCTTCCAACTCCTATGTCACTTCTTCGACATCATGGTTTGACCATAGGACCTTCACCATTCGTATAGACTTATGGCGAGTGTCTCTGGTCTTCCTATCAAGGATTCTTACCGGGGTTTCAACATATCGCATAGTCGGCTCGATGGAGAGTCTCTCGGGCACTAAGACATGAGAAGGATCGGCGATGTACTTCTTGAGTTGTGACACATGAAAGACATCATGTACACATCCCAAGTCCTCAGGTAATGCTAACCTGTAGGCTACAGATCCAACTCTTTCGGTGATAGTGTACGACCCTACAAATTTTGGGCTCAGCTTGCCCTTCTGACCAAATCGAAAGACACCTTTCATAGGTGAAACGCGCAAGAACACTTGGTCGCCCACGGTGAACTCAAGGTCGCGTCGTCGCACATCCGCATAGGATTTCTGTCTATCTTGGGCTGCCTTCATATTAGCTCGAATCTGCTGAACTTCAGCTTGCACTTGTTCAAGGTATGCCGGTCCTATGATGACCGCTTCGCTTGATTCATCCCAACACAAGGGTGTACGGCAAGGTCTACCGTATAGAGCTTGGAAAGGCGACATCTTAATCGAGGTATGATAACTATTATTGTATGAAAATTCGATAAGATGAAGCTTGTCTAACCAACTCCCCTGAAAGTCTAAGGCACATGCCCGAAGCATGTCCTCCAGTGTCTGGATGGTTCTTTTTGTCTGACCGTCGGTCTGAGGATGGAAGGCGGTACTCAACTTCAATTCTGCACCCAACGCTTCCCGTGTAGCTCTCCAGTATCTCGAAAGAAATCTGGTGTCGCGGTCAGATACTATTAGTTTAGGGACTCCGTGATGTCTGATAATCTCCTTGTCGAATAGCTCTGCGAGCTTCACTACCTTCCAGGTGTCCTTCATCGGTATGAATCTGGCAACCTTGGTAAGGCGATCAACTACAACCCAGATCATGTTGAGTCCTCCCCTGGCAGGTGGGAGTCCTACAACAAAATCCATGGAGATATCATGAAATTTCCACTCCGGAACTGGCATCGATTGTACCATTCCGCCCGGTCTACGATGTTCAAATTTTACCTTCTGGCATGTCAAGCATCTCAATACAAATTCTGTCACATCTGATTTCATTCCAGACCACTAGAAGTACCACTTCATGTCCTTGTACATCTTGGAGGCTCCTGGATGGACTGACAATGTGGAGCAGTGTGACTCTCACAGGATGCGATCCCTTAGCTCAGCATTGCTTCGGGGAAAGCATAGCCTGCCATTCAACCGAATCAAACCATCTTCATGTAGCTTGAAGTCATACTTTTTCTTCTCAAATGTACCATTTTCAATCTTTTGTCTGATTTCGGTCAGGTAAGGGTCGCTCAACTGAGCATCTCACACCTCGTCATCCAAGCTAGAAGAAGCGAGTAGCGAATGGAGCTAGTGTGCTCGATGGCTCAGGGCGTCGGCTACGATGTTTGCCTTCCCTTCCTTATACTGTAGGTCGATGTCGTAGTCAGAGAGAAACTCCATCCACCTTCTCTGTCTCAGATTCAGTTCTTTTTGTGTGAATACATATTGTAAGCTCTTGTGGTCGGAGTAGATGGTGATGCTTACCCCATAGAGATAGTGTCGCCATATCTTCAAAGCGAAGACAATGGCTCCTAACTCTAAGTCGTGAGTCGGGTAATTCTCCTCATGCTTTTTCAGCTGGCGGGAGGCATAAGCAACAACCTTGCCATGCTGCATGAGCACGCATCCCATTCCTTTGCCTGATGCATCACAATATACCTCAAATCCCTCTATGCCCTCTGGAAGAGTAAGAATGGGCGCTGAGGTCAATGAGTCTTTAAGGCTCTGAAATGATACTTCGCACTCGTCTGTCCATACAAACGGTGCATCTTTCTTCATCAGCGTAGTCATGGGCTTAGCGACTTTCGAGAAGTCCTTTACAAATCTCCGGTAGTAACCGGCTAGACCAAGAAAGCTCCGGATGTCGGTAACAGTCTTAGGTCTAGGCCATGATCGTACAACTTCAATCTTAGAAGGGTCAACTGAGATACCTGCGCTCGAGATGACATGACCAAGGAATGATACCTGATCTAGCCAGAACTCGAATTTGGAGAACTTCGCATACAGCTGATTCTCGTGCAGTGTCTCAAGCACTTTCCTCAAATGAATTTCATGTTCCTCTGCTGATCTGGAGTATACAAGTATGTCGTCGATGAAGACAACCACTGAAGTGTCCAACTGCTCACTGAATAGACGATTCATGAGGTCCATGAATTTAGCTGGTGCATTTGACAAACCGAATGGCATCACCGTGAATTTGTAGTGGCCATATCTGGTACGGAATGCCGTTTTCTCAATGTCTTGTTCTTTGATGGCAATTTGATGATACCCAGAACGGAGGTCAATCTTGGAGAAGACTGATGCTCCTTTCAGCTGATCAAATAGGTCATCGATGCGTGGTAATGGGTATTTATTCTTGACCGTAACCGCATTCAGCTCGCGGTAGTCAATGCAAAGTCGGAGGCTACCGTCCTTCTTCTTCACAAAGAGGACTGGTGCTCCCCAGGGTGATACGCTCGGGCGTATAAACCCTTTGTCGAGGAGGTCTCGTAATTGCTCCTTCAGTTCAGTCATTTCAGAAGGTGCCATGCGGTACGGTGCCCTAGCAATGGGACCGGTACCTGACAAAAGATCAATTTCAAATTCCACTGCTCTCGGTGGTGGCATGCCGGGTAGCTCCTTAGGGAATACGTCGGGAAATTCGGATACAATCGGTATGTCCTCACTGAACTCTGGATCTCTCTCCAGGTCTTGTACATAACACAGATATACTTTGTGGCCCTTTCTGAGCTCCCGGTACATAGCCATAGCAGATATGAGTGTGGTCGAAGGCTCTCTCGGTCTCTGGCGGTAAGATACGGTAACCCTAGAAGGACTCTTGAGCAGCAATCGATGCTCGGCGCAGAGGATTCTACCTTTGTGCTGCTCCAACCAATTCATTCCAATGATTAAGTCGAATCCCAATCCATTTAATTCGATGAAGGAAATGGGAAACGCTTCGTTTTTTATTTCTATGGTGGCTGATTGGTAGTATTTGGTGCACTTTACTCGCTCCTTCGATGGGAGAGTAACCATAAAATTCGGTAGCTCATCCGCATCTAGCTTCAACCTCTTCACAAAAGATGGTGATACGAACGTGTGAGAGGCGCCGGAGTCGAATAACACATTGTCTTCAATGCCGTTCACTGGGAATGTTCCCGTTAAGATGGTGCCGCTTCTGCCGGCTTGTGCTTCGGTGAGGATACTCAGGTTACCTTCGGTACCGAGTCCACAACCTATTGGATTCACAAGTGGATAAGTATTGATGGTGGACACAAGTGGAATTTAAATCAACACTGCTCTTTATTGATAAACCAACCATCATACATACCGTGTCTCTAATACACGTTACTAATACATTACATGATACTATGAATTCAATACTTCCTAAAGGTAAGGTTCAGGCGTCCTGGTTTCATGTGTGTGGCATTGATTATTGCCGGTGGTGCCGTATTCAGTTTGATCTTGTTGATCCCATGATACAGCATCCTGGAGTTTCCACCCATGATTAGGACATCTCCTGATCTCAATACCAATTTCTCTGCGAGGTCCACACGCTTTTGCTCGCTATACATAAATATGGCGTCATCACCAATGGACCAAGACACTACGGGCACTCCTTGTTCAAGAGATTCCGCTGTCTCGTCCTTGTCTTGGTGTAACCCAAGTCGTCCTTCTTTCTCATAGAAGTTGACGATACAAAGGTCCGCTTCAAGTGCGGGGATCGGATCATATTCGCATTGTTGTGCAAGTTCTACTGCTTGTGTGACAAGTGTCTGAAATTCTGGAGGTATTGTCGGTGGCGTTGTTCCGTCTTGTGTTCGTGTCTCTTGGTATGTCTTGTGTTCGTGTCTCTTGGTATGTCTTGTGTTCGTGTCTCTTGGTATTGTCGGTGGCGTTGTTCCGTCTAGTGTTCGTGTCGAATGATTGCAATTTGTGCTTCGGGTGTTAGGTATTCCTTTAATAGAATCATACCTGGTCGGATGACCTGACACTGTTCGCTGGTGTAGTAGTGGTTGGTGATGTCGATCTCTTCTTGATTGAGGTTTACCGGTATCGGATAACAGATACTAAAGCTTCCTATGGTTATAAATTTTATCTACGGTGAGTACTAGTTTCAACTACTTCATTTCATGCTCAATACACACTTCAATCTATTTACTCATGCATTCACTCATACGGTTATTCTAATACTTAAACATGCTTCTCAAGGATTAAAGGTTTGGATAATTACCTGGGCCAGACTTAGAACCGGACCCATCACGGTCGATAACATGAAGGACAGGCTGCCTCTGGGGTGCGCCCCTCGGAGGACCCCGGGATCCCTGTCCCTGTGGTGCCTGCTGGGCAGGTGCATCGCCAGATGCAACCTCTTTGCCTTCCCTCTGCTTGTAGCTTTGGAAGTTCCCCTTTTGCTTGGTATTCTCTGGGCATCTGTTGGCTGTGTGTCCTGGTTTCTGGCAGTTGTAGCACTTGATTTCTCTCCCATAGCAGTCCTTGCCGGGATGGTCTTGATTGCACTTCCTGCACACATAGGTGCGGCCATCGGAGAAGGTTTTGGTGAAACCTGAGCCAGAACCTGAGGTTTAGAGGGTTAGCACATGTGTGCGTGGGTATACTAGATATGGTACTTGTATGAATACAATTTAGGAATAAAAGTTTACCCTTAGGTGGGTGTGACCTCAGTGGCTTTGCGGCCACCGGTGCAGAAGAACCTAGTTGAAGCAGCTCAACTGGTTTGCCCTGCTCAGCATGGGCACTGCTCTCACTTGGGAATTTCTTTTGGGATTCCTGAAAGAAATTTCCCTTCTTCTTTTTCCAGCTTTTACCCTGGTTCTGCTCCTCGGCACTTGTGTTCTTATTGTTTGCCTTGCACTTCAGCGCGGTTTCTTCATCCCATAGTTGGCAAGCGATCTCAACGCGAGAAGCCGCGTGATAACACTCCTGAAGGGAGGTAAATTTAGTGTAGCCCATACCGTACCGCAGGCAATGGCTCAGACTGCCATAGAAGCGATCGACCAACACCTGGCCGGTGTATCCTAAGTCTGGTAAAAGACGGAGGATGGAGGTGAACGTTCTGTAGTACTCATCGACAGACATCTTCTCTGTCATTTTCAATGCGTCCAGCTCTAGCCTTTTCTTGGTTTTCACATGCTCCAGGTAGTATTTTGATCGGAGAAGGGATGCAAAGGACTCCCAGTCGAAGGTGGGGTCGTTGACATGCTCGTGCTTGACCAGCTTCCACCAATCCATGGCTGCATCTTTCAGGTAGTAGGCAGCAACTCTAACTTGAACTCCAGCAGGAGCTTCGAGGGTTTCAAACGCTGTCTCCATCTTGGAGATATAGGCTTCTAGCTTAGCCGGATCACTCTCGCCCCTAAAGCAAGGAGCGCGGAGTTCCGCTACAGCTTTTACCCAGTTAGCTTCTCTGGGTAGAGGGGAAGGGATTGGTCCTGCTTGGTTCTGTATGTTTTGTTGGTTTTGTTGCATCGCATTGATTACTTGTGGTAGCATCTGCGCTACCGTGGCGGCGACGATCTCTGCTATCGTCTGCACACCGGGTCCGTCAGATGTCTCTCCCCTAGGTCGGCCTCGACCTCGTCCTGACATCTGAACATTTAGCATTGACATTAGGCTTCGCAAGATATGACCTAAAGGTCTTGGAA
Source organism: Limonium bicolor (assembly GCA_023374045.1). Lineage (NCBI taxonomy): Eukaryota > Viridiplantae > Streptophyta > Magnoliopsida > Caryophyllales > Plumbaginaceae > Limonium > Limonium bicolor. The sequence continues at coordinate 88,372 of JAIOTZ010000053.1, forward strand.
TTTAAACAAGGTATCGTTCCTAAGAACGTCAAGGGTATCCGTTATTAATAACGATAGTTCCTAGTTAGGTTTCTAAGTATTCGTTTAGGACGTTGTAAATCCTAACTCGGAATCCCCTATGCTCGGTAACTACAAGGACATCAGAGCGTACTACGCTCTGATACCACTTTTGTAACACCCCTACCGCTAATCCTGTGCTTATACCATCCAATCATCCCTTAATTCTCTCAGTTCGCAGCAATACTACTACTACTTACTACGGCGGGTGGTACAACGCCGCTAACCGCCCATACGGCTAGCTGGCTTACCTTACTTACAGTAACGGTCTGATGATCAAAGTATACCGAGCTACTAAAACTTGCTTACTGAATACAAAGATAGCATTTACATTACCAGATCACCGAGTATTTAAAGTATTTAATTACATCCCTTCCCAATTGTTCCCAAAGAATGAGTTTCTACCAACTACTCATCTATACCCAATCTTCCGCTATCAACATCCAAAAAGGTGTACCCCATGGTACACTGCGGCTATCAAAAAGCTACAGCCGTGTACTACTCAGTACACCGTTCATATTCATTGTTTACAATCCAAAAAGAAGACAAAAGGAACAAGCTACATCTCTTCACAGCCGGCATCCTTCTCTTGTACCTGCGTGTAGTAAAAACATAGCCCCAAGGGGCTCAGCAAAAGCTGCGCATGAACTCCGCATATACCGCGTTGCTAGCTAGGGCACGATGACTATTTGACGTCCACTAAACATCGGTTCATTAATTTCATACATACATGCTTTACATACAACATACATGCATATCCAATACATTATACAATTCAAGGCAAACAAATAGTGCACACAATGCTTACCTTCGCAGTTGTTAGCCAAGTTACGCATCCGGGTTAATCGGAATGCTTATTACTCTTTTATATCGTTACATGTTACTTACTCTTACTTTACTTACTTACTACCATTTACTTTACTACTCATTCTTACTTACTTACTCATACTCAAGTTAAGTCGGATGACCTCCAGCCCGGGGACTACACCGTCCCACCACCGGGATTTACTACTCACCAATCACGGGATGCTACCCACTTAAGGATTTGGGCTGCAGACCAGGTTTAAGAGTCAGATGGAGGCCAACCTCCCGTGACCCCCGCATCCTCAGCGTGGCCGAAACTATATCGGACTTCTACTCATTCCAATTTATTACCATTTAAGTTAGATTGGTTAGCTTGTTAGGATCAGTTAGAAGTCCAATAACAATCACAATCGGTCACAGTACAATACGACATACATACACACATTCATATCCATCCATACATTTCATGAATTATACAAACTAAGAATTAAAGAAAATATACACAACATATAACACTACATATTCACAAGTAATCATGATAACTCTGATTCGTGCATTTATCTTATTTGGTGATCAATTAGCACACAACACATAAATCAGAGTAACCAAGATAGCATACGGGGCATGAGGAATTCATACCGTTCACCGTTGTACTTGTATCACAACTTTCCTCCGGTGCTCACAAATCAAATCATATGATATACATACAATCGAATGATTAATCTATCTATGATTAACTTAACTCGATTACTCTTACGTTTCCTAACTCATACTTACTATACCTTTACATTTCTTATACTCACATATGGTTTACTTATTCTTCCTTAGTCTTAAAACTTGTTTACACTCTTAATTACCTTTAAACATCCTTAATTAAGCCCTAATTATCTTATACTATCATTACCATTCACTTCCTTATCTTAATACCCATTTTATAAACTTACTTTTACAAGTTTTGGTTGGTCCGGGACCTTGTCCAGGTCTTAAGTCCCGGACCAACTCATGGTCCAACTCTCGGCTACATTTAATGGTATGGTCCGGGACCTTGTACAAGGGTCATGTCCCGGACCCAATTGGTTGGAAAGTCTCGGCCTATTTTCACACTATGGTCCGGGTCTTCTTACAAGAAGTAAGTCCCGGATCTTAACATTGCAACACTCTCGGGGTACTTTACAGGGGTGGTCCGGGTCCTTGTATGGGACTTAAGTCCCGGACCACCACCTGCTGTAACTCTCGGTATGATTTTGCACCCTGGTCCGGGACTTAGTCCTGGACTTAAGTCCCGGACCCTGCTACAGATTCAACAGGTTTTACATTTTCAAAATCTGTTACATTCCCAACTTTGTCAAATTAATCCCCCATTGTTCCTACACTTAATCCCCTACATTTTAACACTGAATTAGTCACCTAGACATGTTTAAATCCTTGCTAATCTATTACACCCTTTTATACTAATCTACTCACTTATTTCCTTAAGTTCTCATTTCAGCACTTAACTGTTTTTCTAGATTGCATTTGCTACAGATTTTAACTCTCACCTTCTTCATCTTTAGCTCCCTCTTATAATGTCATTTCTAAAGCTTACCATACACTAGTTATCTCTCCAAACCTACCAACTAAACAACTCCAATTAAAATCTGTTACAAGTACATGGTTTCACCTAGTTTCTAGTTTCTTAAGTGTTCTAGTTCTAGGTAAATTTTGCCATAGTCTCCCCTATATTTTTACACTCTCACCAGATCATTTACTCACATTTTGTTACTCATTTCACCTGTTTTCAATAGACATCAATATACAAGCTCTCTTACACAAACACCCAATACTAAACACTCTTAGAAATTCCTGCACAACACATTCAATTCCCAACTATGTTTTGACAGTTTTTACATTCTTTTAAAGCTTCAACACAACTCAATTCTTCCTCCACACTACACTATTGTTCATTACCATTACAATACAATTTTTACTCTTTTAAAAATCTGTTACACAAGCACATACAAGACTACACAAAGGTAAGCACAATTTACCTTGTTTTCTCCTCTAGTTTTCTTTCTCCTTCCTTCTTGCTTCTTCCCTTCTTCTTTCTTCTCCCTTTCCACCGGTTTTAGTAACCCAATTCTCTAACACTACAACCATTCATGTACACCATTTTAATACTAAAACTAACCTTAACTATCCTTCAAGTTTAAATGTAGGTTTTAGGGTTTAGAAATTATATTACCTTCCAAGGGTATGAGTGATGCTTGGGATAGCTCAAGAACAATCTTTCAACCCCTTCAAGAATGCCAAAATCGGCTATAGAACAAGAGAACCAAACAAGAGGCTTAGTCTAGATTCGTTTTGCCCATAAAGGCTAGAAAAAGGTGGGGTTTCAAGAAGATTTTTACCTCAAATTAACAAGGAGAAGAAGGTGGTCCTAGTGGTAGTCTTGAAACTCCAAATGGGGCATACCCATGAAAACGAAAATGCTCCTTTTCGGATTTTGAAAAGAGGGAAATGTTCCTCTTGATGAGAGGAAGACAATGGTGGTATTTTTATAATTTTTTGAGCAAGTTTGGGCACTCAACAAGAGGAGAGAAGTGGTGTTTTTGTGAGTTGTTTCAAAACTCCATTGTTGTCGCTGAAGAAGAAGAAGAAAGAATAGAGAGTGAGGGGGGAAGGGCTGCTACGTGAGTGAAGAATGAGAGGGTAGGAGAGAGAGGAGAGTGTGAGTGGTAAAGTAATATATGTTACTTTTGCCTTTTTAAATGCTTTTGTCTTTTGTAAATAAAAAGAATAAGAGTGTGTGTGAGAGAGAGCAAATCGTGACACACACAGCCCATGTGGGTTTTAGAATTCCATTTACAATATTGGACACATAAGTTTTGGTTATTTATGTTTCTACCCCACAACTTCCCGTTTTTGACAATTTTTACTAATTTCTCGTTTTATTGATTTTGTTGGTTCTAAAGCTTCACTAATATTTATTAATGACTATATAGTTGACCAAAATTGTTACAAGTCTATTTGACCCGCTTAAAGTCACATTTTCCCGGTTACCTCGAAAAACGTGCTTTAAGGTTCGTTAGCGTTTTTAATCCGTTTTAAGGATCCGTTTTCTTCGGGATTTGTTCCTTCATGATTATTTACACTTAATTAAGCTTCTAAATTACTTATTAGCCTAATTAATCACTATTTTTAATTACGGGGTATTTCAAAGGGCCTGCGCAATATTACCTAGATGGAAGTGAGAGGCATTATTATTGTAAGACTTGCCAGCAAAATCATCCGGAAAGGATTGCAAGGGAGAGCTGGTTAAGTGCCGCTATTGTGAAAAGCTTGGGCACCGTCAGTTTGAATGTTATGCCAACCCTAAGTCCCGAAACTACCATGGGGGAGTAAGGGAAACCAAGCTGGAGCTAGAACCGATGCCAGCGTGAATTACAAGGGCGAGAGAACCGAGGGAAGATGTAACCCCCCATCTCAATCCAAATGTGGTCTCGCAACTTAACAACATATATATACATGTCACAGCGGAATTCATTACACTCCAGGACCTTGCCATGGTCTGACTGACAGAATATACCGAACATTAGTACATACAAATCTTAACCGATACATATCATTCTTACAATCCCTCACAACCTATACATCTTACTACTCAAATTGCCATACGAGTGTACATGCACAACTCGTAGGCCACACATAACCCATAACGCTTGTACCCCATCTTACTCTCGTGATGGCCGCCTCCTGACGTTCACCTGTGTAGTAAAAACAGCCCCCAAAGGGGGTCAGCACGAATGCTGGTACGATCTTCTCATGGCCCCCAAGCTAACGTGGCTACGACGACTAATTGTCGATAGCATGGAGGTTGATTAGATGCACAACATAATAAAAAGTGCAATAAACAACAAACCAATTATGAACAATCAAAGTTCCAACACAATGAACGACTTAAATGCGTTCCCTTAATTAGTGAGTCAATTATTTCACTCCATAAGTTACGTTTCCTCCTAATCTTAGTCCATCCTTATCTTACATCAATCTTAGTCTTATCTTAGTCTTAGAAAACAACCATCCTTTAAAAAGGAATGGAAGTTGCTTATCTCAGTCTTATAATACAAACCATCCTTTAAATAGGAATGGTTGCTACTTATCTCAACCTTACCTTATATATGCCAACCATTCTCTCATTGGGAACTGGTTAACCCTTAGTTCGTTGTTTATTTTCGTAGGGCTTGGTTAACCCTAGCCAGCAGCAGGACACTTACCGGCAATAAACAACATTCTTAAATTGTTGGGGATGTAGGCTAGATCCCCCCACACCATCTTAATGCCACCTACCTTGGACTAGATGTCCAATGTAGCTGAGCCGGCCAACCGACCCTAGGCTACAAGTCCGAAGACAAGTCCTTAAGCGGAAGTCGGATCTGCTTTAGATACCGACCCCCTTTCCTTAGCATGCATGACCGGAGTCAGTCCCGGGTTCCTCACTCCCCCTAAGTACCAGTTAGTAGAAGTCTTAATACAATGTTTGTTGGTTAAACCTCTTTTAGTTACTAACACACTAATATTAGGGAGTGTTCCTTAGTCTCACACAATTCCTTACTAAACGTTAGTTAGTAGGTTCTCACGGTAAGTTGTGTTAGTTTTCAAACATCACACAACAATACAATAAACATAATGTTCCGGTTGCATGCTTTATCTTGTTTAGTGAGCACACAAAAAAATAGCACACAAGCCGAGGGACACCTCGTTAGCAAGCAGGTCACAAGAAGAACTGTACCGTTCACCGTTGGTCGTTCGGTTGCTCACTCTCCTCTGGAGTCCAAATTCTCAAACCCTAAAACATTCATTCAATTTTAGGTTGTTAATTACTTTCCAATAAAGCTAACTTACTTAACTCACTTAGTCACTAATGATCCCCATCTAACACCACTTAAGTTCTTACAAACTTAATCTTAAGTGAATCACTTCTCCTCATACCTTATACTTATTCACCCACTTAGTAGTCATTCCACCCTCCAAGCATGCCCTTACTAACTTTATAACATCAATATCCATCAATCCCCACCATTAGATATCATTTCCAAACCTTAAACAAAGTTTTTGGTCAAAACAGCACCGCGTCCGAACTTGTGTCCGAGCTTCCCAAGTTCGGACGCAAGTCGAGACTCAAAAGGGTGCAACCAGACGTGTGACCGAACATGTGTCCGAGCTTCCCTAAGTTCGGACATAGGTCGAGGAAAAATCAAAGGAAAAATTTCAAGTGTCCGAACATCTAAGTCCGGACTGTAGATCGGACTCTGGTCGAGACTCGGAAAATCTAAACGCAACAGGGCATGTCCGAGCTTCCAAATTCGGACGGAAGTTCGGACGTGCCAGAAAACTCATCTTATATACCCTTAAACACTTATCTCATTTCTTGCCAAAATGCCCAACTCTTCCACAAGTGTCCCATTATGTCTTAATACCATATAGGCACTTAAGCTCACCTTAGAACCTCCTCTAAAACCTCTTTAACCATTTTCTCAATCCTTACAAGAATTCCTAACACTTGTTACTTATTTCCTTATTTTTCCAACATGTAATTTTTGTCTAAAACTCTAACTATCCAAAGTGTTTCCTTTCCAATCAATATGACTTCTCCCTAAGCATTATTACATCCCATATTTGCTTGCTAAACCTTCCAAGATTATCTTGCATGTCCATGCACAATTCCTTTCTTTTCCTTTTGCTACTCATCAACCTAAACTCATGAACTTACCTATGCATTTCTCCCCATCTTCATAGAACCTTAACCTTGTTCTTCTTTACCTTGACTATCCCACACCCTCCTTAGACATTTCCATCTCCTTTTACTCAACTTACTCACCATTCTCATGATCACACGCTCTTTACATCCTAGTCATTTTCCTTGACATTTGACACATTCTCCTTCAATCTTCACTTCCATCACCCAAGTCCACTCATTGCCATCCAACTATGACCTTATTAATCCACTACTGGCATCTTCACCACTTACACAGATTACAAACTTCTCATTGTTATATTCCCTAGTTCATACCTAAATCATCTTAAAACATTGTACCCATTTCCTCCAAATTTTGCACAAGTCTTACCATTCCTCATACCATGACTTTGGTGTGTTCAATACATCCATCTAAACTCTAATTTCCTCATAGACAATTCTAGGTCATTCTAAACCTTCAGAACTCCTTAGCTAACTCATTTCCACTCAAATTCCTCAGAATGATCCCTAGTGAATCCTAGGGCATATTAACTCACCACCTCCACTAAAACTCTTTGTTTTCTATTCAAATTCCGCCATAGCTTCTCTAGTATTTACCATGCCCAAATGCATTTTTTTCCTCATTCAACCTACTCACACACATCAAGTCCTTTCTCATCTTGTTTCCTCACCCAAATCAACTCATACATAATAAACTCAATATAGTGCAATAATCTTAAATTGCATAGCACTAACGCTCTTAAATAACATGGCTCTTAGGCCCTTAAATGACTTAAACTTAAACAATGAATTTCCCACATATAAAGCTTTCAACCTGCAAATACACCCATCAATCTCATAGTAGTTATAATGCTCTTAAAATCCATCTCAAACTTATCTTACTAACTCATTCCCATTGGCTCCTTAGTCACAAGTTCACAAGCTTGTTTAAATTATTTTTCCTAGGTTATATAACCCATTACGCAATGTAAGCTCTAAGCCACATTAGTACTTATTTAAATACCATCCCTTAAAACTTAAACCACCCTTAGGTAAGCATTTTGCCTTGTTTTCCCAAGCTTATCTTAACTTCCTCCTTAGACCTTCTTCATGGATGAACCTCGGCCACCATTGAATTTCCTTTGCCAATGTTCTAATCAATATTCAATGACTCCAATGAGTACTAAACAACACACTAACCTTAAGGAATAAAACCTAGGTTAAAAATGTGTTTTAAGGTATTAAATTGAATGTTTTACCTTGGAGTCTTAAGGTAGGCTTGGATATGAATCAAGAAGGACCTCCTCTAGCCCTTGGAGAATATAAAATAAGCTAGAACAAGGCATAAAAATGAAGCCCCATGAGTGTAATTTTTTGGACATGTGAAGAAGTGATGGAAATATGGTTTTTCTTACATATTCT
>JAIOTZ010000458.1:0-50603 GCA_023374045.1 Limonium bicolor
TAAAGTGGTACCAGATCGCCGGTTGATGAGTTTCATGACTTATGGATGGTGGAAACGGAGGTGGAGAAGGTAGACACTTCTCCATCTTCAGTTTGGATTGGATTCGCATCTTCTTTCAGTTTTGAACATCGATAGGTTGGAGAATCTTCAAACACTTGGACATAAATGTTGTAGATTGCATGCAATCAATTGGAATACTAGCCACACATTGTTGATGTGGGGTGCATCATACATTTTAAAAGAAACTAGATGAAAAAATCTTGGCAATTAAAAGATTGAGAGATTCCCCTGAGTTTGCATGTTAAGCGACTTTAACAAATGATAGCAATAAGTGATAGTTTTTATGCACAATAAGTGACAGCTTTTATGTTATAATGTAACCTTAGTAGATGAAATACCCCAAACCTAAGTATGCTAAGTAAACATCAATTTATGATGTATTAAGGATAAAATATTCCTTAGAAAGATTGATAGACAATTTAAACCAAGGAAAACACAAGAAAATGCCTTAAGGGCAATTTAGGCAAAAATGTGCTCTAAGCTTGGAGTGACTTTGATTAGCACCCAAATATCATTGTAAGACCTTATTAACATGATAATGGACATGTTAAATCAATTATCAAAGAAAACCAAGCTCAAAAACAAGCTTAAACACAAAATGTGCTTTAAGACTCCTTAAAGCACCTTTTTGAGAAATTGTCTTAGAAATGGGTTTTGAGTGGCTAAATGCCTATTATTACATCTTAATAAACATGTGTGCTAATTATAATCACATTAGGAAGTCTAAATCAATGGGAAACAAAAAATTTCACAAATATGTGCACTAAATTGTGAATAGTGCTAAATAGTGACTAGTTTAAGTTTTAGTCAACATAAGTCAATTAGTTGGTCAACCAAGACCATAAATATATTGATTATAAGGGGGGTGGCTGGTTTTAATATGGTGAGTCACCACATGAGTCATCCAACTTAAGAAAAGAAGAGAAAAATAAGAAAAGTTATTATTTGCTTTTATAAAGCAAAATATCCTTTAATAGCCTACATCTCTCCTCTCTTCTTCATTTCCCACCTTCACCCACGGTTTTCTTCTTCTCCTCTCTGTTCTAAAGCCGTCCAAGCAGCCCCCATGGCACCACCACCTTCATTTGTCCATAACTTGCTCATTTTAGCTCCAAATCAAAAACTAAGCATAGATTTCTCTTAGTTAGACCAAGGCCTTGCTTCTTATCTCTTCAAAATTTGAAAAGCTTCATTTTGGAGCCATGGGAAATCACCATTGAAGGGGGAAAAAAACTAGCTTGAGATGTTCATTGTCTTCTCCATTCATTCAAGGTAAGGAAAATGTAAGAAAAACCATGTTTCCACCACTTCTTCTACATGGCCGAAAATTTCTACTCATGGGGTTCCATTTTATCCATTGTTCTAGCTTGATTCTATTCTCCAAGGTCTAGAGGAGGTCCTTCTTGATTCATATCCAAGCCTACCTTAAGACTTCAAGGTAAAATATTCATTTTAAGACCTTAAAACACATTTTTAACCTAGGGTTTACTCCTTGAGGTTAGTGTATTGTTTAGCACTCACGAGAGTCATTGTATATTGATTATAACATTGGCAAGGGGAATTATAATGGAGGCCGAGATTCCCAAGGGAAGAAGCCTAAGGAGAAACTTGAGAGAAACTTGAGAAAAATGAGGTAAATTGCTTACCTAATGGTGGTTTAAGTTTTAAGGGATGAGTTTTAGGTGAGTACTAATGTAACTTAAAGCTTACATTGTGTAATGGGTTATATAACCAAAGAAAAAGAACTTAAACAAGCTTATGAACTTGTGACTAAGGAGCCAATGGGAATGAGTTAGTAATATAAGTTTAAGATGGATTTTAAGAGCATTATAACTACTATGAGATTGATGGGTGTATTTGCAGGTTGAAAGCTTTTATATGTGGGAAATTCAGTGTTTAAGTTTAAGTCATTTAAGGGCCTAGAGCCATATTATTTAAGAGCCTTAGTGCTATGCAATTTAAGATTATGCACAATATTGAGTTTATTATGAATGAGTTGATTTGGGTGGAGGAAACAAGATGAAAAGGACTTGAGGTGTGTGAGTTCGTTAAATGAGGAAAAAAATGCATCTGGGCATGATAAAATACTAGAGAAGCTATGGCGAAATTTGAATAGAAAACAAAGAGTTTAAGTGGAGGTGGTGAGTTAATATGCCCTAGGATTCACTAGGGATCATTCTGAGGAATTTGAGTGGAAATGGAGTTAACTAAGGAGTTCTGGAGGTTAGATGACCTAGAATTGTGTATGAGGAAATTAGAGTTTAGAGGGTGATAGAACACACCAAAGTTATGGTATGAGGAATGGTAAGACTTGTGCAAAATTTAGAGGAAAAGGTGTATAATGCTTTAAGACGATTAAGGTATGCACTAGGGAATATAACAATGAGAGTTTAGGGAAGCTTGTGTAGGCGGTGATGATGCTAGTAGTGGATTAATAAGGTTTTAGTTTAGGTGGTAATGAGTGGACTTGGGTGATGGAAGTGAAAATTGAAGGAGAAGGTTGGGAATCGTCAATGAAAATGACTAGGAATGTAGAAGAGTGCATGATCATGAGAATGGTGAGTAAGTTGCATAGGGAGGTGGAAATGGCTAAGGAGGGGGGGTAGCATGGTCATGGTAAATGAAGAAAAATGTTGAGGTGTTAAGAGGATGGAAAGAAACGGAGAGGTACGTTCGAGTTTAGGAGTTATGAGTAACAAATGGAAAGGAGAGGAATTGTGCATGGACAAGTAAGATAACCTTGGAAGGTTCAGCAAAGCAAAGATGGGTGTGGAGGGTGATTTTTTGGTATGAGGGTGGTCTATGCAAATATGGTCTGACTGAAAAGTCAAGACCTGGAGATATGCCATTCTATGGAGGGTGAAAACCCGTTATTCTGGCATCCCTCAAATACCTACTAAATCGTCCGTCTTTCCCAGAAAGCATAAAGGGGAGTGTTAGTGAACACTACACCCGCTCTCAATAGGCTCCACGCGGACTGATGCCCTAAGGGTGGAATTGACTAGAGTCGCCACCTAGTTTGACCTAAGGAACTAGGAAGGGAGGAGAAGGGTTCTAAGAACCGTTAGTTGACTCTGAAATTATCGCCTATGGATAGGACTTATCTGGTCATTTGCAGGATTCTATTGTGGGTTCGCACTGGGTTACACCCCTTAGAAGTGGCAACGACCACGACTTCGGATTGGTGCCCGAGGAAACCTCGGTCTCCAATTGTCGGGATTGCCTTCTTTCAAAACCTTTTTAGAGAGATTCATTTAAAGCCAAGGATAGGATTAGGACAGAAAGAGAGAAAGAGTGGATGAGGCGAGCTTTTCTGCCAAGCTAGCGCCAAGAAAGAATTGATGAATTCGGATGAGTATGAAATGAAGATTTGGGAAAGGTCTAAGGTTGAGTGAATAGACAAGACTTGAAGCCTGATGACTAGAAGTTTGTAGGGGCCGAAGGAGGTTTGAGCGTTTTGAAAGATGTGAGAGCCACCTTAGAGTGGGAAAGGGGCTTTTTGATTGGAATGGGGTCGCACCCTGGATGGGTTGCCTACGTACTCAACTCCTTGTTGAGATCAGACCTTACGTAGTTCACGCTTTTTTTGGTTTTAGAAGTTTTAGAGGTTTTTTAGAGGAGTTTGGGGTTTCGAGAAGTTTTTGGTTTGAGAGATTAGTCTGTGAGACGCCCAGGTCTGTGAGACATTTGAGTTCGTGAGATGTTCGAGTCAATGAGACGCTCGGGCCTGTGAGACTTTGGAAGTTTGAATGAAGTTGAAATTTGTAAAAGGATTTGAGTTTAATGCAAGTTAGAGTTTGAATGATGATTTGAGTGTGTGAGGCAGTTAAAGTTTGGGTAGAGATCCTAGGTTTTTCGGACTTGAGATTATGAGAGGGTTGATGTTTTGGGATATTTCGAATTTAGAGTGAGATGATGGACTAAATTGTTTGGAGGAATGATTGTCAAAATCGACTCTCTTAAAGTTTTTAAAATCGAAAAATCATTTTTTGTTGTAAAATGGCGGATAATCCCGAGGGATTACCCTATGTACCCCCTCGAACACGACACTTAATTAATGGTAAGTGCCGAGGCTCGAAAGATGGGGCAATGAATTTATGTCGAAAAATAGGGTTCAGAGAGAAACACCATGAATGAGATGTTCTCGGTCGAACCCCAATAACGTCTCTAACTCCCAGGTTTTAAAACGTTAAAACTGAAAATATTGAAATCGAGTGGAAGGGAGTTAGACGATTCTGAAATCCCAACTGCAATTAGGAAGGTCGTTACTTCCCTAGCACCCCGCCTTGTAAAAATCTAGGCTGCGATTAGGGGAGGTTTGTCACCCTAATGCCCCGCCTAAAGAGATCCAGACTACGACAAGGGAGGTTAAGACCCCAGTGCCCCGCCTCGGATTTTTATTTTGGAAGGGAGACAAGTGATATCTAACTAAGGAGAAAACGTTTTGAAAATGTTAGACATTTCTTGTTCCCTGAAAACAGTTTAATTTTGAGTTTGAAAACTGAATTAGAAAATCTTTGAAGTTTGTTCGGAATTCTTGATGAAGAAACACTGATTTTGAGAAATGTTTTTTAGGAGAAAACTTTCTGTATATGTGAGAAGAACTTTCTGCATTTGAGAAGAGTTTTCTGTGATGTGAGAAGAGTTTTTCCTTTAAAATTCCACAAAATGGTTTCTTTTGAAAACTTGATGAAATTTGAATAAATTAATGGCTTAAAATTCTTTTTGTTTTTTTTTTTGGATTTTGAAAAGAATTTTATAAGTGAGTGCGGATTGGATGAAATGTATTTGGGTTTGAATGGGATTGAGTTTGAACTGGATTGATTTGAATCGGGCTTGGGAACGGGCCAGGTCAAAGTTGGGTCAAGGTCAATGTTTAGGTCAAGGTCAACGCTTTGGGTCAAGGTCAACCAATATGACTTTTGTGGGCTTGGGCCGAATGGGCTTAATGGGCCGAATGGGCTTAGTGGGCCGAATGGGCTTGGGCCTTGAATAGGGTTTGGGCCCGAATTAGGCTTTTTGATTTTTGGGTTAAGTGGGCTTTCAAATTTGAGCCTAAATGGATATGGGCCTTGGAGAAATGGGCCAAAGATGGGCCTTTTCAATTTGGGCTGATTTTGGGATTTTGATTTGGGCCGAGTGGGCTTTATTTAAGATTGGGCTGAAAATTGGGCCTTATGCTTGATTTGGATTTTGGGCTGGTTTGTGAGATATTAACAAGCGAGATAGATCAATTTATTGGTTTATTAACTCTTGATTAAAGGTGTGTTGAGGGTAAAGGAGGATTCCACCCACATAAAACGAATGAGAGATCCGCTAGGCATGGGTGGTTTCACATCCTAAACCCTCCTAAAATGGCCTTAAGGGCTCGTTTTTTTTAAGTTTTGTTCTTATAAACATATAAGGGTGGTTAAGGTATTTTTTGAAGTTATAGGAGATTATTGCCCCACGAAACGAATGAGAGACCCGTTAGGTGTGGAGCGATAATACATCCAAAACTTTTCTGTCAGTGGGAGGATCCTAGAGGGCAATAACTATGGCTCAGTTGTAAACAATAGCACAAGTTGCAGTAAATCTAGCTATAAAACAAGTATACGCATGGCGCAGAAGTAAGCCGATGGTAATAAACACATTGATTCCCAGATCCAAATCGAGGAGAAAAAATATACAGTAAACACAAATGATTTCCGAATCCAAATCGAGGAGGAAAAAATATACAATAAACACAAATGATTTCCAAATCCAAATCGAGGAGGAATATATATATATATACAGTAAACACAAATGATTTCCAAATCCAAATCGAGGAGGAAAATATATATATATATATACAGTAAACACAAATGATTTCCAAATCCAAATCGAGGAGGAAATATATATATATATATAGTACACAAATCTAACTCACTTTTACTGACAAAAGACGGTACAATAAAAGGGATACTCAGAGAAAAAAGCAACTTAGTTACTAAATCAGGCGTTAACTAAACCTATACTCGAGTTATTAAATCAAAATGTTTCACTTCTGCCTATTAAAGAAAGAATCAGAATCAAGCAAATTGAGGGAAGGGTGGAAGTGAATTAGAACCCAACAGTAGACAGCGCTCGAACGCTAAACAAACCTGGACTCGTTCATTTGGGCAGTCGGACTAAAGATTTCTCTAAGCTATGCAGCACGGAATCGAATCCAGCAGTCAACAACCCTCAACTTGTTATCAGGTTAATAATCTGCACTTAAACCTATTAATAAATCTGAAACACATGAAAAGCACAACAGATTGAACTCAAAATCATTGACTCCTCCCTTTTTGTGTCTTTTGATGCTAAACTTCACTTAAACGACAGAAAACCTCACATAAAACTCAACCGAGGCTCACGTATTGCTAACCAGCAGACATACACAAAAACTGAAATCATGAGCGATAGAACAAACTTAGAGCATTTATCACAAAAACAAATGAACACTCATCAGCTGGGTACATAGGCATGCCTTGGGTTTCAAATGAAGAAGCAAAATAGATGACTAGACTCCAAAACTGTTAGTCCAACTTAACTATCATGTTGAGGAAATTCCAATTCACTTGCAAGTTCAACTCATCTCCTTCTCGATCTCCTGATCTTTTATGAATAGACTATGCAAAACTGAATTCCAAATTGACCCCATAATACTACCGATGCTTTAACAGAAGCAAGACGTGGCCGAATTCTGCTTACATCAATCTCTCGTTTTTTTTTACTCTTCATGAGTGGATCCTAATCCAGATTACTAATCAAATTCCAACCAAGAAACACTAAATCTTATTCCCGTTGCAAAAAGGAAGGAGCAGGTTGTCGAAATTAACAGATGAGTATGAATAACAGGAGATCATAGACAGCGAGTGAGCACGGTCTATCAGGATCAGTAGAGACTAATAGCACACCAGAGAACTAAGCACAGGTTTGAAGCATGTATGTTCATGAAACTACTGAAAATCAGACAGAACAACTCATATCAGGTTAGTATATGTACCGACTACCGGGAAACGAATGGTGAATAAAACCGGTGAACAGATGAAGATTTCCTGCAAGAAGTCACAGAACAAACCAAACACAACAAACCCATTAATTTGCAAATGAAATCGAAAGGGAAAAAGAACCGAGGACCAAACCGAAGTCATGAACAAATGTCGGGCGTAGTCAAGTGCAAAATCTGGATTTCCTTTCGCAAGTGAAAGTAATTTATCGGGGATGAGAATGGTAGTCTCTCGACGTCGCAGCCCTTTACGACCTTAGTCGTAATCTCCATAATAATGACATTAATCAAGAAAGATGAGTTCATATACATAGTAAAAGTGCAGTGAACGGAAAGGAAAACAAGGAGAACCACAACACCAGTGCCAGACAAGTTCCAACGATGTTGTTCTATTCAGACACCATCTCCCTCCATCGGAATCGTTCGGCGAAGCAGAATGAAAGTAAAATCGAGTCGAAGCAACAAAATGAACAGAAGGACATGGAACGTTTTCGAAAGTGAAAAGTATACTGAAGATGAAAAGATATAGGCGTGAGCAGGATGAAGAAAATAAGTGCGGGATGAGAAGAAAGAAATAGGCAACTCGCCTTTCGGGACCAATATCCCGATAGAGTTGCGACTTCTCTAGCCACCACCGCTCTCGGTTCATTTGGTAAGGAGAAGTAGAGAGAATTCTATTGGTGCCGAAGCAATCGAAAATCGGAACAGTGAGGAAAACAGACGAGATCCCGGCGAACGAAGGAGAACGACCATTTGAGACAAGGGAGGAAGCTCAAGAGTATAAGTTTTCAGTCGAGTATCTTCGACAATGTCACAGTGGGGAACCCTCGGGTGTAAGCCAAGAGACCAGGAAGATCGGTGGTGACGGGATTATTAATGGAGCTCGCCATCTTCAAACACTTTGAGTACCGAGGACATGCAGAGAACTTTGGGGGGAATCGGTTCTTTCAAGGACCATACCCATGCTGCAGGGTTGTAATCGAGACTGAGAGGAGTGTGCGATGGCGAGCTTCAAAAATGTCGGAGCGTTGGGGAGAGCAGATTTCAGGCGTGGGTGTATCTTGGGGAAGAACAACAGAGGAATACTCCTGGCGTCCATACTGTAATGTTTTGATCCACACTTTCAAGAACATGCCCCATACTTGCAGAGCATGTCGTCGGCCCATTCAAGAAGAAAAGAAATGCTCATACCGAGGGTTAATGAAGACGTAGTGGACCGACACAAGCAAGAAAATTAAATTAAAAAAAGTCCAGCCCATACACAGGTAGATAAAACGAGTTTTGCTATTACTGGGATTCGAACTCAGTATTCCCCACACCCCCCTGCGCACTTAACCGATTGAGCTGTAGCAAATTTCAGTTCTTAACCGTATATAGTAAAACAAAAGTCGTATTGCAAGCTAAACGGGAAATAAATAAAAAGACGCTTTAGCTAGGAATCGAACCCAGAACCGCTGGGTTACATGAAGAGTATGCTAACCGGCTATGCTAAGTCGGAAATCATTATCTTCATGGGAGAAAATAATACTAGAGTTTTTAGCCCGGACTGGGATGACTATTCTAAAAACGCTACGAGTTTAAAAGAAAGTATACAAGGAAAAAAGAGAAGACTAATCTAATGGCATGAAATTATGGAATGTAAATAATAAGATAAGTAAATAAAACAAAATGAATGGGTTTAAAACCGGATTATTGTTTGAAAATTCATTTTTTGGAAAAAATTTTTTCTGAAATGCTTTGAACAAGATTATAAAACGATGGTTTCGTTTTGACACGCACGCTAATATGTTTTTTAAAAAAGAAAGGCGACGACCCCTCTTATTATTTCGGAATTTGCTTTATGGGGTGAGAATTTTTGGTGTCTACAGATGGCTCCCCTTGATTCAATTCTGCAAACCATTGCAGAATTGGATCAAGGTTGACGGGACGCCAAAAATTCTCACTGCAGCTTGGGGCATTCCCAAGTGTGAGATATGAGTACCATACGAGTGGGGACTTATGACGGGCCCTGACTAGACTTCGGCGTCTAGCGCTAGGACTTATGACGGGCCTAGAATGTGATAGTCGGTGGTATGGGGACTAACGGCGGGCCTCAACTAGATCTCGGTGTCTAGCTCTAGGTCTAAAGACTAGAATACGACCAATCTACCTATGCATGAGGACTAATGACGGGCCTCAACTAGATCTGGGTGTCTAGCTCTAGGACTGATGACGGGCCTAGAATGCATCTTCGAATTGTATGAGGACTAACGACGGGCCTCAACTAGATCTCGATGTCTAGCTCTAGGACTAAAGACGGGCCTAGAATACACCCGGTATATAAAGTTATGCATGAGGGCTAACGACGGGCCTCAACTAGATCTCGGTGTCTAGCTCTAGGACTGATGACAGGCCTAGAATGCATCTTCGAATTGTATGAGGACTAACGACGGGCCTCAACTAGATCTCGATGTCTAGCTCTAGGACTAAAGACGGGCCTAGAATACAACCGGTATATAAGTTATGCATGAGGGCTAACGACGGGCCTCAACTAGATCTCGGTGTCTAGCTCTAGAACTGATGACGGGCCTAGGATGCATCTTCGAATTGTATAAGGACTAACGACGGGCCTCAACTAGATCTCGATGTCTAGCTCTAGGACTAAAGACGGGCCTAGAATACAACCGGTATATAAGTTATGCATGAGGGCTAATGACGGGCCTCAACTAGATCTCGGTGTCTAGCTCTAGGACTGATGACGGGCCTAGAATGCATTGAAGGAGTTGTACGAAACTCACTGCGGCGAGTGGTTAATCTGAAGTTGTTTGTGGTGGTAGATTGATTTGAGGATGGCTTTGATTGTGGATTGATCCGGGATTGGATGTCTTTAGGTTGTTTTCATGAGGGATGTGATAGTCGAATGTTTTCTGTTGATGTGGCCCTTGACTTTGTCAGTGTGGGGCTTGTGTTTCGGTTTTGTTTTGACGGTCTCGCCCGATGTGCACTATAGTCTCGGGATTTGGTAGGATTCTTGGCTCCAGAGTTTCGTGATGGCTCCGGTATGGCTCTAGAGTTTTTTTTTGTTTTGGTTTTGTTTTTGGTGGTCTTGGCTCGATGTGCACTATGGTTTCGGGATTTGGTATGACTCTTGGCTCCAGAGTTCGAGATGGCTCCGGTATGGCTCTCGAGTTTTTGGTTTTTGTGATTTTGTGATTGGTTTCTGAATGGATGGTTTTTTGTGAATGAGTGACTGTGGGAACTCGGTGGTTTTGATATGATCAAATGGCCTTGGTATGATCGAATGGCCCCATTGTGGTCGGGTGGCGCCAGTGCGGTCAGATGGCTCCGGTTTGATTTGTGATTCCCTTATGAGCAACGGCTTTGGGATGGTTGGTGAGTTTTGATTTGGATTGAGATTTTGAGTCGAATGGTGGGTCGATGTGACATTTTTTTGTGGATGAATGGCTTTAGTACGGTCAGTTTCAGCTTCAGTATCCTCGAGAGGGCTCCGGGATGGCTTCGGGGAGGCTACGAGATTACTCCATTTGATGATAGTGGTGAACAAAAGGGGAATCTTCTTTTGAGGTGGTCGCGCCCTGGATGGGCTGCCTACGTACTCAATTCCGTATTGAGATCAGACCATACGTAGTTCGAAATTTTGTAGGCAAAACCCTGGTGATGAGATAGATTTGACGTGGATTTGAGGTGGCTCCCGTATTGTTTTCGGACTGTTAGGATGCCCCCTGTGTAGTTCCAAGGATGGTTTCAATGTCGGATGATGGCTCCCGTATGGCTCTAGCTTGGTTTTGGGAGGGGTGCCAATGAGGCTCGAGTATGACAGTGGATAGCTCTTGTGTAGCTCTAGGGATGGTCTCAATATTTTGAGGATGGCTCCTGCATGGCTCCAAATTGGCTTTAGAAGCGGTGTCGATAGGGATTGAGTATGGCAATGGATGGCTCCGGGATGGTCTTCGTATGCCTCCGGATAGCTTTTGAATTATTCGATGTAGCTCGGTGATAGCCCGAGATAGCTCCAAGATGGTTCGATGTAGCTTGATGATGACCTGGGATGGCTCTAAAGTGCTTCAATGTAGTTCGAGGATGGCCCAGATGGCTTTCATAATGATTCAATGTAGCTCAAAGATAGCCCGGAATGGCTCCAGCTTGATTTCTTTGATGGGAAGTTTTACTTCAACTGAAGTCGACTTTCAGTGAGACTAGGCAGAGTTCTTACCAATCAGATGTTGGTGATGGAGTGATTATGTTAGATGTAGACATTGAGTGCTAAACGAGATGCAAAATGCATATGCAGTTTTTTTTTAAGAGAGGGTACGGTCCTATCTCTATTAGTATGAGGTTTACGAATATAAGACATCTTCAGATCGATCTTGAGTGATTGTTAAACTCGAATGCATGAATTACTTTACTCTCACAGAGGGACGCGGGTCAATCTCTCGTGAGTTTGGATGTGTGTGCAAAGCGGTGTGATGATACTCTCGATGCTCAGAGCAGTATTTTCCCGAGAATTTCCTTTCGAGGTTCTGGACTTTCCAATCCTCACAAATTCCTCACTTGCAATGGGATTAGCTGTTTATGATTTGGTGCTTCGATCAAAGAATCACTCGCACTCGAAAGACCTTGTAGGGTAAGGTCACACTCTTCCGCTCATGGACCCTTTAGGATGATGGGGCATGTTAACAACGAGTATGAAGCTTATGATTCATGTTTCAGATCCGGTACTTTCAGTTAACGCTCATTAACTTATGAGTCAGAGGTCTTTATTGGGTTGTAACGGGGCTGAGGGGTATGATGCATGTCACACGGGACTGTGGGATTTATTTAGGAATTGTGGAGCTTCTGTGCAATAGAGGATATGTTTTGCCTTTGCCATGGGTGAAATGATTGGACGGGTTTTGATAACCTTTATTGGTTTCTTCGGGACACCACTGGTCTTTTGGATTATTTTTCTTCTTGCTTCTTTTTGGCGTACGGTTTTCACTTTCTTTTTCATTTTTTTTTTCGAAATTACATTTGGCTCATCGATTTTCTCAAACGTTCTTTGCTTTGTATTTTGTCTTTAGCTTTGGAGTTGCATTGACTCATTGATCTTCTTGAACATTTCGGTGTTCTTTTTGGTGTTTGTCTTTGGAGTTGCATTGACTCACTGATTCCTTCAAACATTTCAATGTTGTTTTTGTGAACGATGATGGGGAGGGGCCATGGCTCCGGCTATTTTGTTTTCCTCTATTGCAAAGGTAGGTAAGTATATGTGGGGTGGCATGTTGTGGAGTTCGTAGAAAAATGTTTATCATGAAAGGTTCAGCGAGGCTCACTAAGGGATTATGTACAGGGCAGCCAAAGGTTTTTGGTTTTGTGAAGATTTTTATTCCTAAGTGCCTCGTCATTCTCGTTAGTCAATGATTGTTTTCTTACTACTTCTCGAATCGTTACATGAATCACAGTTCGTGACTTGCTATCAACATTGATCTTACTACGCATTGTACCTCTCCACGTGCTGAAGGAATGCACATGTCACTCATGGTTTTATCTCGAGTGGCTCTCTCTACCTTCCCTCATCGCTCGGTGGATTGTCCAATATCCTCATTCAGAATTCAAGGGAAAATACCGCTCTTCGCACACTACTCACTTGGTCTGTGGTGCTGATTTTAATTAGACCCTTATGTTCATTGATGGGTCAAGAGTTAAGTGGTTCACGCACTATGTTCAATCAATCTCTTACGATTTTCCCAAAGATGTCATTTCGATATGGGGGTATGCAAATGTGATTATCTACCATGCGATGTATTGTGGTAATATGGAACTACTACATATAGGATGCATGAAATACTGAAAATGGTGAATGAAAATGGTTGATTGAATGTTTTTTTTTTGTTTTTTTTTTATGCAATGCATAAGTGGTAAGGTTATGACTAGTCTTGCTTGAGTCGAATTTAGCTCGCAGTTCATGAAGCTCATCCCATCAACGTTGGTCCTGAAGGTGGTCTAGCTGTTGGGGTCGCTGTCGGAGAAGTAGCTCTCGAGTGAGGTCGGGTTGGTGATTATCACCTAGATTTTGGATTTTAGGGAGTGACAACTCCCGCATGGTAGCCCCAAGACATGGAAATGACTGCATCTTTTTTTTCTCTCAATCTGGTCACTGATGCCCACGATGATTCTGGAAAAAGGCTCGAGCTCCCGGTGTTCTCCGCTATCCCTCTGAAGATTAGTTTTGGAGGTTGAGATGTTGGGATGAAGGCTGGTGTGTGGCAAGTGACGATGAAACATGTGGGTGCGTGATGCTCGTGAGTGTGGACGAGATTCATGTATGCCTGATGATTTTGGACTGATTATAAGTGCATGTGACCTTTTTGTCATGAATGCAATGCATGTTTTTTTGTTTTGTGCTCGATTTCATTTGTTGGCGTTGTTTATTTAGGGGATGCCTCCTGTAGACCGTGAATTTTCACCCCATAAAGCAAAGTTTGACGAATGATATATAGATGTGAGGGGTCATCCCTTATTCTTTTTTTTTTTACTATACGTGCATGCCAAAAGAAACCAAGTTTTAGAAAACAATTTTGAAAACGCGTGTTTTCAAAGTGGTGGATTTTCTCAATATGAATTCCGACACTCGGTCATTCGCAAAGAAAATAAGGAGTGGGGAACCCTATACACATTGATCTAAACAAATTCAAAGGGAGTGTATAAACCTATACATGTAATCTATTCAGGAATGGACAAGAGAGAAAAGAAACATAGGGGAAAATCCTATACATCATCAATCCTAAAAAGTCATTAAAAGGGAAAATTTGAGCTAAACTTCTTCTGAACGTCTCTGGTCCGTCTTCGGGCTTCTAAATGACTGCTAACGCTGGCCTCCCTGTTGGCTGCTCGCTCGTCTTTGGGTTCTCGACCGGCTGCTCGCTCATCTACGGGCTCTTGACCGGCTGCACGCTTGTCTTCGGGTGCTTGACCGGTTACTCACTTATCTTCGGACGCTTGACCGGCTGCTTGCTCGTGTTCGGGCTCTCAGTGAAGTGTTACTGCTATCAAGCAATACGAGCTGGTGTTTTTCTGATTTTCAACAGTTTGAACTTGAATCGGTGTTGCTAATCTTCATGTCGCTTGACCTAGGTTGGTACATCTTTGATTTGGTTTTTGAACGGTTGGTGTTGACCTTCCTGTTGCTCGGCTAACTCCACGGGCCGGTGCGCCGTCGGCTTTCGGCTTGAACCGCGCATTCGAACTTCATGCTGCTCCACTTGCTCGAACGATAAGAATGATGGATATTTTGTGAGAAAGGAAAGGTGAATGATCGAGCACAAAATCTCATGTAAAAATCCACCATTTTGTGAAAACACAAAATGACTAGTACGCTCCACGGTAATGACCGCTGCTCTCGAAGGTGGGCAGAACTTCAAAAATAGCGGGTCACAACATGGGGACTAAATCATTTATTTTGAAATACGTTTGTGAAAATCAATTTTTTGAAAATTGTTTTCAAAAACTATTTTGAAATGATGTTGAAAATTGTTGTTTGAAATTCATTTGTAGAAAGTAGGTTTTTTGAAATCAATTTTTTTGAAGATTGTTTCGGAAAGAGCATTTTAGTGAAATAAACTTTTTAAAGGAGAATTGACAAATTTTGAAAACCCCATTTATGAGTAAATATTTTGTGGAACTTTAAATTAAACGAGCTCGTAAAACAACTTTTAGGGACATGCAAACGAGAATTCCGAACATTTTAAAATGGATTGGTCTGAAAAAGTGATTTGCACACATGTATAACATAAAGTAAATCGTGGCTATATTTGATGTGGAGCTGTAAGTGTTAATGTTGGGATAATCACTTTCTAGGTCAATTATGACTCCATCTCACCGGGGGAACCGTCATCCCTTCACTGTCATCTCTCGGGGTTTTTCTCTGCTATGCCCCTTGCGAGGCACGTTATCAAGAAAGTCCGGAGTGCTTAAGTTCGAAAGGTCAGGATACCCGAAGTGATAAGGAAACATATGCCACGGCCAGTGATGATCCGACAACGCCCCACTTTTCGGGAAACTCGGGGAAGTACTGCATGGGAACGGGTCTCTCGTCATCTGCACGGTCAGGTGTGTCTAAAGTCCAAATTATTCACTGACTACGTTGTGCCATGTATGGGTATCCGGTAAATACGGGATCCTCTATGGACGTATAGCGTGACATTGGGCTTTAGAGACACCTGTGGTGCAGATGAACGATGAAGAACTGAGCCCATGCAATCTTCAGGGTAAGGCAGAAGGGTGGTCAGACAGGCGGCATACAAGGGGGTGACTCCCATAAACCCGTCTTAGACACCAGACCAGGTAGCTGGACACCGAAGGCTCAGAGTTCACTATATGCTGGCTTTGACTCGGATAATGAAGGATATTTTTGGATCATGAGCTCAAGGTGTTGGTCGGAGACCGTACCGCCTCGTGGGTTTGTTCACTGAGAGAGTGACCCTAGCTCATGGGGAATCAACCGTGGACCGGTCGGGATCCCGTGACATCGTGGGTAAATCGGATGACACAGAGGAATGCATGTCCTAAGCTACCCGCCCAATGCACCCCACAATCGCAATATAAATATGAAAGCAGTAAATAAACCAAATGAAGTTAGCACCAACCTATGTACTAAGTGTTTTATCTTGAGATTAGTGATTCCAAATTGGTTGTTTATTAACCTAAAGGGAAGTTAGCTTCATTCACACCTAAATGTCTCTTTCTAATCGTGAGCTAATTATTAACCCAATTGTTGTCATGTTTGTTGAGGATCTAATAAGTCCTATCTGTCCTCATCAGATACACACTCAAAGTGTGGAGTAGAATAATCCTAGAGGCTTTGAAATGAATCTCTTGAAGGTTTTGAAAGAAGTGGGGAAATCCCGACAATCTTGAATGAAGTTCAGTCTTCCTTGAGTTTGAGAAAAACTTACTCAAGTTCTCCCCTGCAGAGTCGCCATTCTGTGGAGGGTGATTTTTCGGTATGAGGGGGGTCTATGCAAATATGGTCTGACTGAAAAGTCAAGACCTGGAGATATGCCATTCTGTGGAGGGTGAAAACCCGTTATTCTGGCATCCCTCAAATACCTACTAAATCGTCCGTCTTTCCCAGAAAGCATAAAGGGGAGTGTTAGTGAACACTACACCCGCTCTCAATAGGCTCCACGCGGACTGATGCCCTAAGGGCGGAATTGACTAGAGTCGCCACCTAGTTTGACCTAAGGAACTAGGAAGGGAGGAGAAGGGTTCTAAGAACCGTTAGTTGACTCTGAAATTATCGCCTATGGATAGGACTTATCTGGTCATTTGCAGAAATTCTATTGTGGGTTCGCACTGGGTTACACCCCTTAGAAGTGGCAACGACCACGACTTCGGATTGGTGCCTGAGGAAACCTCGGTCTCCAATTGTCGGGATTGCCTTCTTTCAAAACCTTTTTAGAGAGATTCATTTAAAGCCAAGGATAGGATTAGGACAGAAAGAGAGAAAGAGTGGATGAGGCGAGCTTTTCTGCCAAGCTAGCGCCAAGAAAGAATTGATGAATTCGGATGAGTATGAAATGAAGATTTGGGAAAGGTCTAAGGTTGAGTGAATAGACAAGACTTGAAGCCTGATGACTAGAAGTTTGTAGGGGCCGAAGGAGGTTTGAGCGTTTTGAAAGATGTGAGAGCCACCTTAGAGTGGGAAAGGGGCTTTTTGATTGGAATGGGGTCGCACCCTGGATGGGTTGCCTACGTACTCAACTCCTTGTTGAGATCAGACCTTACGTAGTTCACGCTTTTTTTGGTTTTAGAAGTTTTGAGGGGTTTGAGGTTTAGAGGAGTTTGGGGTTTCGAGAAGTTTTTGGTTTGAGAGATTAGTCTGTGAGACGCCCAGGTCTGTGAGACATTTGAGTTCGTGAGATGTTCGAGTCAATGAGACGCTCGGGCCTGTGAGACTTTGGAAGTTTGAATGAAGTTGAAATTTGTAAAAGGATTTGAGTTTAATGCAAGTTAGAGTTTGAATGATGATTTGAGTGTGTGAGGCAGTTAAAGTTTGGGTAGAGATCCTAGGTTTTTCGGACTTGAGATTATGAGAGGGTTGATGTTTTGGGATATTTTGAATTTAGAGTGAGATGATGACGGACTAAATTGTTTGGAGGAATGATTGTCAAAATCGACTCTCTTAAAGTTTTTAAAATCGAAAAATCATTTTTTGTTGTAAAATGGCGGATAATCCCGAGGGATTACCCTATGTACCCCCTCGAACACGACACTTAATTAATGGTAAGTGCCGAGGCTCGAAAGATGGGGCAATGAATTTATGTCGAAAAATAGGGTTCAGAGAGAAACACCATGAATGAGATGTTCTCGGTCGAACCCCAATAACGTCTCTAACTCCCAGGTTTTAAAACGTTAAAACTGAAAATACTGAAATCGAGTGGAAGGGAGTTAGACGATTCTGAAATCCCAACTGCAATTAGGAAGGTCGTTACTTCCCTAGCACCCCGCCTTGTAAAAATCTAGGCTGCGATTAGGGGAGGTTTGTCACCCTAATGCCCCGCCTAAAGAGATCCAGACTGTGACAAGGGAGGTTAAGACCCCAGTGCCCCGCCTCGGATTTTTATTTTGGAAGGGAGACAAGTGATATCTAACTAAGGAGAAAACGTTTTGAAAATGTTAGACATTTCTTGTTCCCTGAAAACAGTTTAATTTTGAGTTTGAAAACTGAATTAGAAAATCTTTGAAGTTTGTTCGGAATTCTTGATGAAGAAACACTGATTTTGAGAAATGTATTTTGGGAGAAAACTTTCTGTATATGTGAGAAGAACTTTTTGCATTTGAGAAGAGTTTTCTGTGATATGAGAAGAGTTTTTCCTTTAAAATTCCACAAAATGGTTTCTTTTGAAAACTTGATGAAATTTGAATAAATTAATGGCTTAAAATTCTTTTTGGTTTTTTTTTGGATTTTGAAAAGAATTTTATAAGTGAGTGCGGATTGGATGAAATGTATTTGGGCTTGAATGGGATTGAGTTTGAACTGGATTGATTTGAATCGGGCTTGGGAACGGGCCAGGTCAAAGTTGGGTCAAGGTCAATGTTTGGGTCAAGGTCAACGCTTTGGGTCAAGGTCAACCAATATGACTTTTGTGGGCTTGGGCCGAATGGGCTTAGTGGGCCGAATGGGCTTAGTGGGCCGAATGGGCTTGGGCCTTGAATAGGGTTTGGGCCCGAATTAGGCTTTTTGATTTTTGGGTTAAGTGGGCTTTCAAATTTGAGCCTAAATGGATATGGGCCTTGGAGAAATGGGCCAAAGATGGGCCTTTTCAATTTGGGCTGATTTTGGGATTTTGATTTGGGCCGAGTGGGCTTTATTTAAGATTGGGCTGAAAATTGGGCCTTATGCTTGATTTGGATTTTGGGCTGGTTTGTGAGATATTAACAAGCGAGATAGATCAATTTATTGGTTTATTAACTCTTGATTAAAGGTGTGTTGAGGGTAAAGGAGGATTCCACCCACATAAAACGAATGAGAGATCCGCTAGGCATGGGGTGGTTTCACATCCTAAACCCTCCTAAAATGGCCTTAAGGGCTCGTTTTTTTTAAGTTTTGTTCTTATAAACATATAAGGGTGGTTAAGGTATTTTTTGAAGTTATAGGAGATTATTGCCCCACGAAACGAATGAGAGACCCGTTAGGTGTGGAGCGATAATACATCCAAAACTTTTCTGTCAGTGGGAGGATCCTAGAGGGCAATAACTATGGCTCAGTTGTAAACAATAGCACAAGTTGCAGTAAATCTAGCTATAAAACAAGTATACGCATGGCGCAGAAGTAAGCCGATGGTAATAAACACATTGATTCCCAGATCCAAATCGAGGAGAAAAAATATACAGTAAACACAAATGATTTCCGAATCCAAATCGAGGAGGAAAAAATATACAATAAACACAAATGATTTCCAAATCCAAATCGAGGAGGAATATATATATATATATACAGTAAACACAAATGATTTCCAAATCCAAATCGAGGAGGAAAATATATATATATACAGTAAACACAAATGATTTCCAAATCCAAATCAAGGAGGAAATATATATATATATATATATAGTACACAAATCTAACTCACTTTTACTAACAAAAGACGGTACAATAAAAGGGATACTCAGAGAAAAAAGCAACTTAGTTACTAAATCAGGCGTTAACTAAACCTATACTCGAGTTATTAAATCAAAATGTTTCACTTCTGCCTATTAAAGAAAGAATCAGAATCAAGCAAATTGAGGGAAGGGTGGAAGTGAATTAGAACCCAACAGTAGACAGCGCTCGAACGCTAAACAAACCTGGACTCATTCATTTGGGCAGTCGGACTAAAGATTTCTCTAAGCTATGCAGCACGGAATCGAATCCAGCAGTCAACAACCCTCAACTTGTTATCAGGTTAATAATCTGCACTTAAACCTATTAATAAATCTGAAACACATGAAAAGCACAACAGATTGAACTCAAAATCATTGACTCCTCCCTTTTTGTGTCTTTTGATGCTAAACTTCACTTAAACGACAGAAAACCTCACATAAAACTCAACCGAGGCTCACGTATTGCTAACCAGCAGACATACACAAAAACTGAAATCATGAGCGATAGAACAAACTTAGAGCATTTATCACAAAAAAAATGAACACTCATCAGCTGGGTACATAGGCATGCCTTGGGTTTCAAATGAAGAAGCAAAATAGATGACTAGACTCCAAAACTGTTAGTCCAACTTAACTATCATGTTGAGGAAATTCCAATTCACTTGCAAGTTCAACTCATCTCCTTCTCGATCTCCTGATCTTTTATGAACAGACTATGCAAAACTGAATTCCAAATTGACCCCATAATACTACCGATGCTTTAACAGAAGCAAGACGTGGCCGAATTCTGCTTACATCAATCTCTCGTTTTTTTTTACTCTTCATGAGTGGATCCTAATCCAGATTACTAATCAAATTCCAACCAAGAAACACTAAATCTTATTCCCGTTGCAAAAAGGAAGGAGCAGGTTGTCGAAATTAACAGATGAGTATGAATAACAGGAGATCATAGACAGCGAGTGAGCACGGTCTATCAGGATCAGTAGAGACTAATAGCACACCAGAGAACTAAGCACAGGTTTGAAGCATGTATGTTCATGAAACTACTGAAAATCAGACAGAACAACTCATATCAGGTTAGTATATGTACCGACTACCGGGAAACGAATGGTGAATAAAACCGGTGAACAGATGAAGATTTCCTGCAAGAAGTCACAGAACAAACCAAACACAACAAACCCATTAATTTGCAAATGAAATCGAAAGGGAAAAAGAACCGAGGACCAAACCGAAGTCATGAACAAATGTCGGGCGTAGTCAAGTGCAAAATCTGGATTTCCTTTCGCAAGTGAAAGTAATTTATCGGGGATGAGAATGGTAGTCTCTCGACGTCGCAGCCCTTTACGACCTTAGTCGTAATCTCCATAATAATGACATTAATCAAGAAAGATGAGTTCATATACATAGTAAAAGTGCAGTGAACGGAAAGGAAAACAAGGAGAACCACAACACCAGTGCCAGACAAGTTCCAACGATGTTGTTCTATTCAGACACCATCTCCCTCCATCGGAATCGTTCGGCGAAGCAGAATGAAAGTAAAATCGAGTCGAAGCAACAAAATGAACAGAAGGACATGGAACGTTTTCGAAAGTGAAAAGTATACTGAAGATGAAAAGATATAGGCGTGAGCAGGATGAAGAAAATAAGTGCGGGATGAGAAGAAAGAAATAGGCAACTCGCCTTTCGGGACCAATATCCCGATAGAGTTGCGACTTCTCTAGCCACCACCGCTCTCGGTTCATTTGGTAAGGAGAAGTAGAGAGAATTCTATTGGTGCCGAAGCAATCGAAAATCGGAACAGTGAGGAAAACAGACGAGATCCCGGCGAACGAAGGAGAACGACCATTTGAGACAAGGGAGGAAGCTCAAGAGTATAAGTTTTCAGTCGAGTATCTTCGACAATGTCACAGTGGGGAACCCTCGGGTGTAAGCCAAGAGACCAGGAAGATCGGTGGTGACGGGATTATTAATGGAGCTCGCCATCTTCAAACACTTTGAGTACCGAGGACATGAAGAGAACTTTGGGGGGAATCGGTTCTTTCAAGGACCATACCCATGCTGCAGGGTTGTAATCGAGACTGAGAGGAGTGTGCGATGGCGAGCTTCGAAAATGTCGGAGCGTTGGGGAGAGCAGATTTCAGGCGTGGGTGTATCTTGGGGAACAACAGAGGAATACTCCTGGCGTCCATACTGTAATGTTTTGATCCACACTTTCAAGAACATGCCCCATACTTGCAGAGCATGTCGTCGGCCCATTCAAGAAGAAAAGAAATGCTCATACCGAGGGTTAATGAAGACGTAGTGGACCGACACAAGCAAGAAATTAAATTAAAAAAAGTCCAGCCCATACACAGGTAGATAAGAGTTTTGCTATTACTGGGATTCGAACTCAGTATTCCCCACACCCCCCTGCGCACTTAACCGATTGAGCTGTAGCAAATTTCAGTTCTTAAACCGTATATAGTAAAACAAAAGTCGTATTGCAAGCTAAACGGGAAATAAATAAAAAGACGCTTTAACTAGGAATCGAACCCAGAACCGCTGGGTTACATGAAGAGTATGCTAACCGGCTATGCTAAGGCGGAAATCATTATCTTCATGGGAGAAAATAATACTAGAGTTTTTAGCCCGGACTGGGATGACTATTCTAAAAACGCTACGAGTTTAAAAGAAAGTATACAAGGAAAAAAGAGAAGACTAATCTAATGGCATGAAATTATGGAATGTAAATAATAAGATAAGTAAATAAAACAAAATGAATGGGTTTAAAACCGGATTATTGTTTGAAAATTCATTTTTTGGAAAAATCATTTTTTCTGAAATGCTTTGAACAAGATTATAAAACGATGGTTTCGTTTTGACACGCACGCTAATATGTTTTTTAAAAAGAAAGGCGACGACCCCTCTTATTATTTCGGAATTTGCTTTATGGGGTGAGAATTTTTGGTGTCTACAATGGGATGTAATAAAGCTTAGGGAGAAGTCATATTCATTGGAAAGGAAACACTTTGGATAGTTGGAGTTTTAGACAAAATTTACATGTTGGAAAAATAAGGAAATAAGTAACAAGTGTTAGGAATTCTTGTAAGGATTGAGAAAATGGTTAAGGAGGTTTTAGAGGATGTTCTAAGGTGAGTTTAAGTGCCTATATGGTATTAATACATAATGGGACACTTGTGGAAGAGTTGGGCATTTTTGGCAAGAAATGAGATAAGTGTTAAGGGTATATAAGATGAGTTTCCTGGCACGTCCAAACTTCCGTCCGAATTTGGAAGCTCGGACATGCCCTGTTGCGTTTAAATTTTCTGAGTTCGACCAGTGTCTGAACTTCTGTCCGGCCTTAGATGTTCGGACACTTGAAATTTTCCTTTGATTTTTCCTCAACCTATGTCCGAACTTTGGAAGCTCGGACACATGTCCGGACATACGTCTGGTTACACCCTTTTGAGTCTCGGCTTGCGTCCGAACTTCGGAAGCTCGGACACAAGTTCGGACATGGTGCTGTTTTGACCAAAAACTTTGTTTAAGGTTAGGAAATGATATCTAAT
Source organism: Limonium bicolor (assembly GCA_023374045.1). Lineage (NCBI taxonomy): Eukaryota > Viridiplantae > Streptophyta > Magnoliopsida > Caryophyllales > Plumbaginaceae > Limonium > Limonium bicolor. The sequence continues at coordinate 22,744 of JAIOTZ010000458.1, forward strand.
GATGGGGATTGATGGATATTGATGTTATAAAGTTATTAAGGGCATGCTTGGAGGGTGGAATGACTACTAAGTGGGTGAATAAGTATAAGGTATGAGGAGAAGTGATTCACTTAAGATTAAGTTTGTATGAACTTAAGTGGTGTTAGATGGGGATCATTAGTGACTAAGTGAGTTAAGTAAGTTAGCTTTATTGGGAAAGTAATTAACAACCTAAAATTGAATGAATGTTTTAGGGTTTGAGAATTTGGACTCCAGAGGAGAGTAAGCAACCGAACGACCAACGGTGAATGGTACAGTTCTTCTTGTGACCTGCTTGCTAACGAGGTGTCCCTCGGCTTGTGTGCTATTTGTTTTTGTGTGCTCACTAAACAAGATAAAGCATGCAACCGGAACATTATGTTTATTGTATTAATTGTTGTGTGATGTTTGAAAACTAACACAACTTACCGTGAGAACCTACTAACTAACGTTTAGTAAGGAATTGTGTGAGACTAAGGAACACTCCCTAATATTAGTTTGTTAAAAACCGAAAGAGGCTTAACCAACAAACTTTGTCTTGAGACTTCTACTAACTGGTACTTGGGGGAGTGAGGAACCCGGGACTGACTCCGGTCATGCATGCTAAGGAAAAAAAAGGGGGTCGGTATCTAAGCAGATCCGACTTCCGCTTAAGGACTTGTCTTCGGACTTGTTGCCTAGGGTCGTTTGCCGGCTCAGCTACATTGGACATCCAGTCCATGGTAGGAGGCATTAAGATGGCGCTCGGTAGGATCACCTAAATCCTAAATTATAAGATAAGTTTGTTTATTCAACCAATGGAGTTAACATCTCATTGGCTAGGGTCGCTTTGACCGACAAAAAATAAACATTGAGGAAAGATACAATCATTCTATTTAAAGATGGTTGTATCTAAGATTAAGATGAGGTTTGAGATAGTTGCAACCATCCCTATTTAAAGGATGGTTTGTAATATAAGACTGAGATAGCTACATCCATTCCAGATGGTTGTTTTCTAAGACTAAGATAAGACTAAGATTGAGGTAAGATAAGGTTGGACTGATTAAGAGGAAACATGACCTAAGGAGTTAAACAAATAACTCTCTAATTAAGGGAATGCATTTAAGTCGTTCATTGTGATTGAACTTTGATTGTTCATATTTGGATTGTTGTTTTGCACTTTCTATTATGTTGTGCATCTAAATCAACCTCCATGCTATCGAAATTAGTCGTCGTAGCCACGTTAGCTTGGGGGCCATGAGAGGATCGTACCAGCATTCTGCTGACCCCCTTTGGGGGCTGTTTTTACTACACAGGTGAACGTCAGGAGGCGGCCGTCACGAGAGTAGATGGGGTACAAGCGTTACGGGTTAAGTGTGACCTACGAGTTGCATGTACACTCGTATGGCAATTAAGTTAGTAATGTATAGGATGTGAGGGGATGTTAGAAGGATATGTATTTGGTTAAGATTTGTATGTACTAATGTTCATTATATTCTGTCTGTCAGACCGTGGCAAGGTCCTGAAGTGTATTGAATTCCGCTGTGACATGTATATATATATATATATATGTTGTTAAGTTGCGAAACCACATTTGGATTGAGATGGGGTGTTACAAAAAGTGGTATCAGAGCGTAGTTACGCTCTGATGACAGGAATTACCGAACTTAGGAGAATACTGAGGTTGAGTTTGAGTTCTGGGTTAAGGGTTGAGTGATAGAGTGAAAGGTGCGTTAGTTAGGACTTCCTGGTGTCTACCGGATATCCATAGTACCTAGACCCGCCCTCCACATCCCTAACTTTGAATACGTGGAACAAACGCCAGAGAGAAGAAAACCTTCTCCTACTCGGGAAAACCCGATCTGGCAGTTGGTTATCATTAAGCAATATGAGAAACACACCGTTGTACAACAATTTACGAGAACTTGAACGTTTTAATTGGAGCGCAACATGGAAATAGGTGCTACCAATGGAATTCTACCAGTAAGAGAACGGAAATTACTGGCAACATGGGTCGACATGCTACGCAGTTGAGTTACCACACCATACCAATAATAAGGAAAGCACTACGAGTGCAATGGAGAGGAAAAAGATAAGTGACATGAGTACCGGACAGTGGTCCGAATGAGCGTAACAGTGGGATAATATAAAGCTTGAGGGTTAAGATTACTGGAAAGTCCAGTTAGAAACGGGAACATCAAATCCCATACAATAAGAAAGGTTACAAACCTGGCCGACATAGCGTAGACGACGATGAAAACACATACAAACTGTATACCGAAATAGGACTACGATGTAGTGCCTAAAGGAGAATCATTACTTAATAACCACGACAAAATACGTGAAGACGGGAGCGAGGATTAAGATATAAGTAAGTAACAGGGGTTCCCTCAGGATGAGGAACGCCCTGATAAACGATAGTACTGTCAAAACAACCAGGAAACTGCCGGATGGTCAGTTATCCAAAATAAGAGAACATCGAAGGAGTCCCAAGTATGATTGGTCATCAACGGGTGGCGTAGTCAACGGAAGTTGAACGAAGCGTTGAGATGGAAGTATAAGATGATAAGATGATATCCAACTTGGACACCGTAAGGCAAGCGCCTAATACGAACTTAGCCTTAATTACTAAAAGACATAAGCCTAGTAAAACGACAGTAAGGACACTAAGTAACCTCAGATCACCTGAACGAAATTTCGTAGCGGGAATCAGAATGCAGCAACTTGCCATGAGACCTGTTACTACATTTAATATGTAACCTAACGGTGGATAGTGTTCAAAGGAACAAAACCTATAAGGATGACCTACAGATGAGTAAGAGTACAAGTAATGAACTGAGGCATTAAGCACTAAGAGCCTATGAGCCAAGGATGTTAACCACATCAGAGCCCGGGGTGCAGTAAGTTGTAAGAGAGCTTATTTAAGCCACGAAGGAACTACAACTCGTAGATATGAACGGTTACCAAACCTATAACTTAGATTGTGGAAATATTGCTAGGAAAAGGCACCAATGAGAATAATGAGATAGTACATTAGCAGGGCGGAGAACGAACCATGCCTTTTAGGGTGGGGACCTCTCCTTGTTGTGAGGCCATGAGTGGGAATAAAACCCCTCAAAAGGGCTTTCACTTATTAGAGATGTAATACACTTTCGTTAGGGAGTGAAAACTGTAAACCTTGAGATTACCTTAGAACATACCAGATACACTTGAGTAATAAGGAAGGCTGCAGAGATAGACCTCATATCCAACACCTTGGATGTAAGAATCAGTAATCGTCAGAGATAAACATGGTGAGTGCACAGAATGGCACGACAAGTGACCGACGCTCAGAAGAGCTTGTGATTAAACGGATGACTTCTTCAGTAACTGGTTAAATTACATGGTAAATAACATCATAAAGGATGAAAGAATGTGAGAAAAATTAGCCTACTTATGAACCTGAGATTGAAGTAGAACACCTTCATATTAAGAGATGACCATTTTACAACACGGTACGGCAACCGCCATACACCGAATTAGAGAACCCCCAGTGTGTTTACACCAAGAAGGGATCGAATATTAAATAAGATTTTAGAATAAGTAAATGCACCATCAATGGGCAACATGGTAAAGGCCAACTACCACGGTAGTAGAAGTCATAAGGACAGTACCCTTGTAAGTGGATTAAGTCATGGTGCGCGGTAAAGCGACCATTATGGATGAACCGTCAAATATTGACACTGAGGAAATTAGATTTATAAGTTAAGACCGATAGTAAGGGAATAAGATGGAAGACGAACTGTGCATTGATGCCAATAGTCTAGACCTGGTTAGGTAAGATTTCACAAGAAGCACACTACCCATTCCTTAAGGAACTGGAAGTGCATTCCTAGTAGATCAAAATATGAGAAACAAGATAAGAGACTCAGTGGAAAGAGACCTCAGTTACTAAGAGACCGAATCAGTATGGGATACAGAAAGAACTAGAGCATACCATACTTAAGAACACAGTAAATAATTTCCCTTGATTAAGTTCAAGAAGAACAATAAATGTTATCATGAACGATGAAGAGGAGATCGACAAACAGAATACTTCATAATTAGCAATAGCTAAACGTGTGACGGACACTATGAGTTTACTAAAACGAGACGTGGGACGACTGCACCCCACAGGGGCTTGCAGGCCTGACACGCTCATTTATGAGTTAGTTGGGTAAGTAGTATTGTACCCGTAAGGTACCCCATGCATGTAGACGAGTGGTGTAAGGAACACGGGAAGTAGTCGACTCCGTACCACGGACAACGACGAAGATCAGACAGAGAGCAGCTACAACCACAACACTTGAAGGGAAGAATTCAGTTGAACCAACAACAAAGGAATCAGAGAACAAATAATTAAGGACTATGAAGTGCAAAGAGCACAAATTATTAAGTATAGACATAGGACATATCTTAAGAAGTTAAGGATAAGACAGTAAGCGCATAAGCACTAAACAGTAGTTTCAGATAAGGGTCATCCTCAGATGGAAAGAACGATTTAGACACTTGATAAAACACTAAGAGTATGAAGTTAGATCTTCAGAGAGAATAGATAGACGAGTTACAACTCATTAAGGCCGGTATAATTAAAATAACACGCGTCCATTGAGAGACCTTTATTCCTAAACTGTAAGGAGACATGGGATTATACAATACTATCAAGGATAAGAAACACAATTAAGCCTAAGATTATCAGAGTCACGCAGCGGAAGCTAGAGTCAGTATCGTTGAGATTAGACCAAACTAAGTTAAGAAAATGGTATAAGTACCGTTAAGAATCCTCGATACATGATAGTGCGAATATATAGACTTTTAAGGGTTTAATTACCTTATAATTTGCAGTATTTTAAGTAATATTTCTCACTTATCTGACGATTTTCCTAGGTTTATGTTTTGATATGAATTGATATATTTTATGTGTTAAATGTAGGAAAAAGTGTTGGAATCAAGTAGTTTACTTCACAAGCTTTCCAACGCAACAAACGGCGAGTCAAACGGACTTATAACGAATAATCTGGAGCCGATTCAAGATTGGACTACAATATTATATATATATATATATATAGCATAACTGGCGGACAGGAGAGGCGCAGACACAACAGAGGCGTCCGCCTCTTATCTCGCGGTCAAGTCAGAGGCGTCCGCCTCATAAGTCGCGGACAAGAGAGAAACAACCGCCTCGCGGACGCGGATGAGAGGTCCGCCTGGTTTGGTCGGACAGGACATAGACGACCGCCTGGTTTGGTCGCGGACACAACAGAGACTACCGCCTCTTATCGGGCGGACAGCACACAGATGACCGCGAGGCGGACTGAGCTAGGCGCGAGGCGGACAAGAGCATTTCAGCGCACGGAACAGAATTTCGAACAGAGTTTTCTTCTTCCTTCTTCAGGCGCCGCAGTCGAACTACTTCATTAATTGCGATCGCCCACCTTAATTTGCGCGAGCGTGATGCCGGCTCTTCAATCAATGGCTGCTGCAGATCATCAATTAAATCTGTCTGAAATCAATTTCACTGCCCGATGAAATCTCAATCTTCACGGATCTGCACCAACTCCTCCGACTATCTTGATTCACCCTGTCACTTCTCCTTTGTCTGTTTCCCATGTCCTCCGCCTATATAAACCCACACTACTGGAAGCTAAAATACACACGATCCATCCACATCCATCCATCCATATCCATTCATTTATCAGTCCACAATTAATCCATTCACCCACGCATCTCCCACATCGCACTCCATTCACTTCATCAAAATAATCCCCATCCACTCCATTAAATTCCCACGTAATACATACACCCCACTTTTATTTTATTTCCACTATTACGCACCAGCTCTACAGAAATAAATTAGCAGACGGGGCAACGCAAGACGAAGTTGAAGCGAGGAACCGGAGTGAACTTCTAAACTGGAGTTATCTCTTACCCTTACTTTAATTTATTTAATGCATTCCTTTTCTGTTATCGTTGTTTCTGTAACGATGAGCGAGTAAGTATTTTAGCTTCCCGGGTTGGGAAGCGAACCTATTTCCTAAATTCTGTTATGTATTTCTTTAAATAAATTTAGTTAACTGCAACAGTTCAATTCCTGTCCTTCAAGTGTTTTAATTATTTGGCCGGTAGTTAAACAACCCTTGTAGTTATTTTATTAAAATGCGAGAGCTGAGATAAATAACTAGACGAAGGAAGTTGAACCTAATTAACAGCTAGAAGCCTGATCCGGCCTATAGGTTAATTAGACTCCAATAGAAACTGCTCTTTATGCGATTAATTGTGTCCGGTCTAGAGCATTAGCCTGCTGCTAGGTCTAACAATTGGTTAGGATTCATTATACTTAGTCGTTAATGAATTAATTAAAGTTTCTGAGTTATTGCAGTAAAATTAAAGGAAGAATTTACTAACAGATATAAAAGGAATAGGTAAGCAAACAACCCGGGGTGCGCTTTTCTATTTATCACATTCACCACTCTTTAAATCCCTCTGTGTTTATTTAAGTTCTTAATTGTCCTTGTAGTTTAGTTTCTTTTTAATTAATTAATCAAAACCGAAAAAGTGATATTTCCTGTTTTCTTTAGTTTAACTTAATTTCCCAGTTAATCAAATATTTGTCAATTAATTATACGAGGTCCCTGAGATCGACAACCCCATTTAATCACTATACCCGCAAAACGATAGGTACACTGCCTATGTGGTAGAAGTAGTCACATATTTCTCCATCAAGTTTTTGGCGCCGTTGCCGGGGACCTCCGGCACGGTTAATTGACAATTATTATTTAATTGGGATAAGTTAAATTTTTCATTCTTTTATTTTTTTTCTGTTTATATTTTCTCTTTATTTTTGCCACGTATATAGTTAATCTAGTTTTTCCATATTCATACCAACTCGTCTCTTATGCGTCGGACCGATCTGCAGGAGAACCTATAGCTGAATTTCAGCCAGAGATCGAAAGAGTTCTCCACAGCAGGCGACAACTACAGTTTGCCATGACGACCAGACAAACTCTGGGGGAGTACCAGCAACCATCAGTAGAAGGACGATCCTCTGCTATCGTCCTCCCTCAAGTGACGCAAACTGAGCTCGACGCCTGGCAATTCAAGACGAGCTTCATCACCACGTTGTACCACCAGGGACAATTCAGCGGACTTGACTCAGATGATGCCCCACACCACATCTCTGCATTCCTGGACTTCTGCAATACATTCAACAAGACGGGGAACCTGAACGAGCGCATTCGTCTACAGCTGTTCCCCTATTCTCTGAAAGACGGAGCGTCCAGGTGGCTAAGGAGTCTGCAACCGGGTAGCATCCACACTTGGGCTGACTTGGCAAACAAGTTCCTGGCGAAGTACTATCCACCGTCAAAGACAAGGGAAAGATCGCTGAAATCACAAACTTTTGTCAAGAACCAGGTGAGTCCCTGTATGATTCTTGGGATAGATTCAAGGAGCTGCAGATTCAATGCCCACACCATGGTATGAGTAGCGAAGAACTAGTACTGTCATTCTTTAAGGGATTAAATGATTCAAACAAATGGTACTAAGTTCCTCATCTGGAGGAAACTTTATGGCAAGAACTGGGGATGAAGCGATGGAGCTTTTGGACACCATGACCGCTAGTACCAGACAGTGGTGCAAGAACAAGGGGAGAGGTGAGCCAAAAGCAGGTATGTATAATATTCCCCCACAGGATCATTTATCCGCTCAACTAACAGCTCTTACTAAAGTTGTGGAAAAGTTAGCTGTAAACCAGACGCAACAGCAAACCGCGAAGGCAGCTACTTCTTCGCCTTTCCTGAATCCTTGCTGTGAGAATTGTGGAGGAGCCCACGAAACGTTCAACTGTGAAGGTCCTAGCTTTGCAGGTAACCCCGAAGAGCTAAAATCGATCAACAACAGACCAGGTAACCCCTATCCTAACAATTTCAATCAGAATAATTGGAGGAACAATCAACAACCTCCATGGAGGGGTAATGATCAGTCTTAGGTAATTTTGGGTTCAATCAAAATAGACCACCTTACTTTAGACAGCAGGAGCAATCCCAAAATTCTCAAGGAGGCAGTGGTAAAATTGAGAATATGCTGGCAGAAATCCTCAAACAAGGCCAAACTACAAACTCCAGGATTGCCGAAATAGAAGCTAAACTTTCTGAACAAGCCGCTAAAAACGCTGATCAAGCTTCTATCAACCTGAGCCTAGAGAGGCAAATGAGTCAAATTTCACAACAGCTGGCACAGCGACCGACGGGGTCACTTCCCAGTCAGCCTGACCCTAACCCAAGGGCATGCAAAAGCAGTAACTCTGAGAAGCGGCAAGGAACTAGTTTCTGATGTTCCAGAAGTTGAAGAAGATTTTAATAAGCCAGCTGAATCTCAACCTGAAGTGGAGGAAACAACAAATCCCAAGGAGAAGGAGTCTCCTGAATCTCTCACTATTAAACCTTCTCAACTCTCTTATAATCCTCCTATTCCATTCCCTAACAGACTAAAGAAAAAGAACATGGACGAGCAATATGGGAAATTTCTTAATATCTTTAAGAAATTAACTATTAATATCCCTTTTTCTGATGCTTTGTCTCAAATGCCTATGTATGCTAAATTTATGAAGGATATTTTGTCTAACAGGCGTTCTTTGCTAGAGTCTGACACAGTCAAGTTGACAGAAAGAGTATCTGCAGTTCTCCTGAAGAAACTGCCACCCAAGTTAGGAGATCCGGGTCTTCCCATCATTCCATGCGCTATCGAGAAGGTTGATTGCGGTAACGGTTTATGTGATTTAGGAGCAAGTATTAATTTGATGCCTTTATCTATTTTCAAGAAATTAGGTGTAGGTCAATGTGCTCCCACATCTGTTCAGTTACAACTAGCAGACCGTTCCATAATTATCCTAAAGGAAAAGTTGAGGACCTGGTAGTTTCTATTGATAAATTTATCTTCCCTGCTGATTTTATCATCATTGATATGGAGGAAGATACAGATGTACCACTAATTTTGGGCAGACCGTTTATGAGAACTGCCCGCACTCTCATTGATGTGGAAGGAGGGAAGATTATTCTAAGATTTCATGATGAGCAGGTTGTTTTCGACATGACACGCAACATGAAGCGTCCTGCCACTGTTCAATCCTGCTTTGCTATAGATATTATTGACTCTTTAGTGCAGGAAACTATTTTAAGCAGAAAGAAGAGGAAGTCCTGGAAAGATGTCTTATGGCATCTTGTGAAGCTGATGATGAGGATCCAGATATGGCCCTCATGGCTGAGGAGTTAAACAAAAGGCGGCCACACTTCCACAAGTACCAGCAGCAATTTGAGAAAGTTGAGCGAAGTGCTGACCGGCCAAGACCATCTATTGAAAAACCTCCTACAGTGGAGATGAAACCTCTTCCCTCTCATTTGAAATATTCTTTTCTTAATGAACCATCGGAATTACCTGTTATAATCTCTTCTGACTTGACAGGAACTCAAGAGAAGCAACTACTGGAGGTGTTGCGCAATCACACATCAGCTATTGGTTGGTCGATAGCAGATATTAAGGAATCAGCCCTCAGTTGTGTTCTCACCGAATCTATATGGAAGATAACTACCGACCATTGGCTCAGCCTCAGCGACGTCTTAACCCAGTCCTAAAAGAGGTAGTTAAGAAAGAGGTAATCAAACTACTCGATGCAGGCATTATTTACCCTATTTCAGACAGTAAATGGGTAGTCCAGTTCAGGTAGTACCAAAGAAAGGAGGAATCACTGTGGTTCCTAATGAAAAGGGTGAGCTGATTACCCAGCGTCCCACTACAGGTGGCGGGTTTGTATTGATTATAGAAAGTTAAATGATGCCACTCGTAAGGACCATTTTCCATTACCTTTCATTGATCAAATGTTGGAAAGACTAGCTGGACATGACTACTACTGCTTTCTGGATGGCTTTTCAGGTTATTTTCAATCCCTATAGCTCCTGAGGATCAGGATAAGACAACTTTTACCTGTCCGTATGGAACCTATAGTTATAAAAGAATGCCATTTGGATTATGTAATGCTCCTGCTACGTTTCAACGTTGTATGATGGCCATCTTTGCTGAATATATTGAGAAATGCATTGAGGTTTTTATGGACGATTTTTCTGTTTATGGTCTAACATTTGAATCCTGTCTAGAAAACCTTGATCTTGTGTTGTCCAGGTGTGAAGAAACCAATCTGGTGTTAAATTGGGAAAAATGCCACTTCATGGTTCGAGAAGGAATCGTCCTGGGCCACAAAATTTCTTCAAAAGGTATTGAGGTAGATCGGGCTAAAGTCGAGGTAATTGAAAAGCTCCCACCACCATCTTCTGTTAGAGATATTCGTAGTTTTCTTGGACACGCAGGTTTTTATAGAAGATTCATCAAAGATTTTTCCAAAATCTCTAAACCTCTGTGTGATCTACTTGGCGAAGGATGTTAAGTTCCATTTTTCTGAAGAATGTCTGAAAGCTTTTAATTCATTAAAAGAAAAGCTAATTTCTGCACCTGTCGTTGTGTCTCCTGATTGGTCACTCCCTTTTGAGATAATGTGTGACGCTAGTGATTACGCTGTGGGAGCCGTGTTATGTCAGAAGGTTGATAAAATTCTTCGGGTAGTATATTATGCAAGTCGAACTTTAAATGATGCCCAGAAAAATTATGCGACCACAGAAAAAGAATTACTAGCTGTAGTTTTTGCTCTAGATAAGTTTCGATCTTATTTACTGGGTGGCAAAATTATTGTGCATACTGACCACTCTGCTCTTAAGTATTTGTTTGCTAAGGCAGAGTCTAAACCCAGGTTGATTAGGTGGATTCTCCTATTGCAAGAATTTGATATTGAGATCAGGGACAAAAAGGGACACAAAATGTGGTAGCTGATCATCTGTCCAGAATGGAGCATCTGATGACGGGACTCCCATCAACGAGTCATTCCCCGATGAGTCAGCATTTGCAGCTGAAGATGTTGAGGATCCATGGTTTGCTGATATCGCTAACTACCTTGTTAGGAAGATTGTTCCAGCTGATATGACTTATCAGCAGAGAAAGAGGTTCTTTTCCATTGTCAAACATTATTTTTGGGATGACCCTTATCTGTTTAAAGTCTGTGCAGATGGTATCATTAGGAGATGTGTCCAGAAGTCAGAGGTCAGAAATATTCTCCTCCATTGCATTCCAGAGAAGCCGGTGGACATCATGGCGCCACTCGAACCGCTGCAAAAATACTAGAATCAGGTTTTTTTGGAACACCCTTCACAAGGATTGTCATGTGTTTGTTTCGACATGTGATCGGTGTCAAAGGCAAGGTAATCTATCTCGTCGAATGAGCTACCACTGAATAACATGTTAGAAGTTGAGCTATTTGACGTCTGGGGTATTGATTTATGGGTCCCTTCCCAAACTCTTTCGGTAATCTTTACATCTTAGTAGCTGTTGATTATGTTTCAAAATGGGCGGAAGCCCTTGCCTGTTCTACTAATGATGCTAAAATTGTTGTGAAGTTCCTGAAGAAAAATATTTTCACTCGATTCGGCGTTCCTCGAGCCATAATCAGTGACGGTGGCTCCCATTTCTGTAACCGCCAGTTTGAAGCACTATTAAAGAAATATGGGGTTCGACATAAGGTTTCCTTACCCTACCATCCTCAAACAAATGGGCAGGCCGAAGTGACGAACCGAGAGCTCAAGTGGATCTTGCAAAAGACGGTGAACTCTTCTCGAAAGGATTGGTCACTTCGATTAGATGAAGCACTCTGGGCCTACCGCACTGCTTTCAAGACACCAATTGGCATGTCTCCCTACAAGTTGGTTTTTGGGAAGGCATGCCACTTGCCTGTGGAATTAGAATACAAGTCATATTGGGCCCTGAAAGCTCTTAATTTTGACCTACAGCAAGCCGGTGATAAACGTAAGTTCCAGTGACAGAGTTGGAGGAACTCAGGAACGAATCTTATGAGAATGCTGTAATATATAAGGAACGTACCAAGCGCTGGCATGACAAGATGATTGCCAATCGGGAACTCAAGGTGGGGGACCAAGTTTTACTTTTCAACTCCAGGCTCAGATTCTTCCCAGGTAAGCTGAAATCATACTGGTCAGGACCTTACCCTATTATTAGCATTTCCCCATTCGGTGCGATTGAACTCGCCAATGCAAAGGGGGAAACATTTAAAGTCAATGGGTCAAGAGTCAAGAAATTTCTGGGTACTACACTGGATCAAGCTGCTACATATGAAATATCTCTTAAAGATCCAACTGCAGGTTAGCTACTTCACAAAGTCCAGCCAATGACTATAAAGAGGGCAGCTGACTGGGAGGCAACCCAGGGGTAATTTTCAAATTCATGTTTTATAAGCTACGCATCTATTTCTCTCTAATATTTTGTGATATATATATAATTAAAAAAAAAAAAGGGCGAGGAAGAAAGAAGAGGAAGGAGATATTACCTGTGCTATTAACGCAACGCTTCCTAGCGTTATTTTGGTATTTGACAGTGTGTAGGTAAACCGTTTGTTGCAATCACTCCAAGCTGAACCCTTGCTTAGACTCAAGTGTGAGGAACATCGACCCCACCGCCAATGCTTTAAGTGTGAGGAAGGGCACCTTCCTCAATCTCACGATATCAGGGGAGTCTCAGTTCCTTTATTTTTAATATTTATGTTCAGCCACTCGAGCTTTAACTGTTGATTCATGAGTCTGGCATATTTTGAAAGGTCTTTTCTTGATTATTTTATGAACAATGAGGACATTGCTCCTCTTAAGTGTGAGGAAGTTTAGACCTTTCCCTGAAAATATGCCAGTAGTACCTAATGCCACACTTGATTTTTATTATGATAGTAGCTTCTCTAAAGGCCAATACATGTTGAATTTTCGGGCTAAAATTTTTGTGGAAGTTTTTGAAATCGAGCCTGATGACAACCTCAAGAATCGTTCTGCTTGACGTTGTTTGTATGTATCAATTTCTTTCTTCAAAATTAATCTATTTTCACTGAAATCTGGTGGATAAGCTGATTGTGGAAATTGAGTTACCTTAGCTTGGCAATCATGGGACTAAGTGAAAGTTTGGTATGGAAAGGATAAGGCAAGGTACTCCTCTGATCATATAATGAAGTTTTCTGAACCAAAACAGGCCTCGTTCATTCGGTTATTAAGTCCTTGGGGTGCCTTATCACCCATCTACCTAAGGTCTTGTGATCTGGGATAGAAGGCCCAAAACCGCTACATGGGTGAAGAGAAAAGTCTGGGGGATGAAAAATTGTGCAAACAATGAAAAAAAAACAAAAGAAAGAGAAAAAAAAAAATGAACATGCAAAACTCTTAATGCTGAATAATTGTCACAATTTTTCATATTTCGATCATGAGTATGTGGTGTTGAAAGGTATCACGGAATAAGGTGTTACTTCACACCCCTTGTCATCCAAAGGTTAGAGAAAAGAAATTGGTGGAAGGTTCCAAGCTAATCTATGTTCAATTTTTACAATCTGACTTATCCATGCTCTTATTAAAAATTTTCTGTTTCACTGTTTACAAAAACCTACATCTAAGAGCAGGATTATTCTTTTGATTGCCATTTAGCTTGATTTCCTTCCACGATTGTTGAATCCCGGAGTTTGATACTGTAACCTTAGAGAAAGTTTGTTCTTTATTTGCTTGAGGACAAGCAAAAGATAAGTGTGAGGAAGTTTGATAAGTGCGAAATATATAGACTTTTAAGGGTTTAATTACCTTATAATTTGCAGTATTTTAAGTAATATTTCTCACTTATCTGACGATTTTCCTAGGTTTATGTTTTGATATGAATTGATATATTTTATGTGTTAAATGTAGGAAAAAGTGTTGGAATCAAGTAGTTTACTTCACAAGCTTTCCAACGCAACAAACGGCGAGTCAAACGGACTTATAACGAATAATCTGGAGCCGATTCAAGATTGGACTACAATATATTACATATATTATATTAGCATAACTGGCGGACAGGAGAGGCGCAGACACAACAGAGGCGTCCGCCTCTTATCTCGCGGTCAAGTCAGAGGCGTCCGCCTCATAAGTCGCGGACAAGAGAGAAACAACCGCCTCGCGGACGCGGATGAGAGGTCCGCCTGGTTTGGTCGCGGACAGGACATAGACGACCGCCTGGTTTGGTCGCGGACACACACAGAGACTACCGCCTCTTAACAGGCGGACAGCACACAGATGACTGCGAGGCGTACAAGAGCATTTCAGCGCACGGAACAGAATTTCGAACAGAGTTTTCTTCTTCCTTCTTCAGGCGCCGCAGTCGAACTACTTCATTAATTGCGATCGCCCACCTTAATTTGCGCGAGCGTGATGCCGGCTCTTCAATCAATGGCTGCTGCAGATCATCAATTAAATCTGTCTGAAATCAATTTCACTGCCCGATGAAATCTCAATCTTCACGGATCTGCACCAACTCCTCCGACTATCTTGATTCACCCTGTCACTTCTCCTTTGTCTGTTTCCCATGTCCTCCGCCTATATAAACCCACACTACTGGAAGCTAAAATACACACATCCATCCACAATCCATCCATCCAGTCATCCATTCATTATCAGTCCACAAATTAATCCATTCACCCACGCATCTCCCACATCGCACTCCATTCACTTCATCAAAAATAATCACCCATCCACTCCATTAAATTCCCACGTAATACATACACCCACTTTATTTTATTTCCACTATTACGCACCAGCTCTACAAATAAATTAGCAGACGGGGCAACGCAAGACGAAGTTGAAGCGAGGAACCGGAGTGAACTTCTAAACTGGAGTTATCTCTTACCCTTACTTTAATTTATTTAATGCATTCCTTTTCTGTTATCGTTGTTTCTGTAACGATGAGCGAGTAAGTATTTTAGCTTCCCGGGTTGGGAAGCGAACCTATTTCCTAAATTCTGTTATGTATTTCTTTAAATAAATTTAGTTAACTGCAACAGTTCAATTCCTGTCCTTCAAGTGTTTTAATTATTTGGCCGGTAGTTAAACAACCCTTGTAGTTATTTTATTAAAATGCGAGAGCTGAGATAAATAACTAGACAGAGGAAGTTGAACCTAATTAACAGCTAGAAGCCTGATCCGGCCTATAGGTTAATTAGACTCCAATAGAAACTGCTCTTTATGCATTAATTGTGTCCGGTCTAGAGCATTAGCCTGCTGCTAGGTCTAACAATTGGTTAGGATTCATTATACTTAGTCGTAATGAATTAATTAAAGTTTCTGAGTTATTGCAGTAAAATTAAAGGAAGAATTTACTAACAGATATAAAAGGAATAGGTAAGCAAACAACCCGGGATGCGTTTTCTATTTATCACATTCACCACTCTTTAAATCCCTCTGTTTTATTTAAGTTATCTTAATTGTCCTTGTAGTTTAGTTTCTTTTAATTAATTAATCAAAACCGAAAAAGTGATATTTCCTGTTTTCTTTAGTTTAACTTAATTTCCAGTTAATCAAATATTTGTCAATTAATTATACGAGGTCCCTGAGATCGACAACCCCATTTAATCACTATACCCGCAAAACGATAGGTACACTGCCTATGTGGTAAGTAGTCATATTTCTCCATCAATACAGAGACTAAGCATTAACATAGTTATGACCCTCTTATCGTTTATAAGTGAGATAGATGACATGGAAGCTAGAGTGCTTTGGTGAGAATTAGACATCTTGAACCTATGTTCAAGGGTGATATAATGATGATGATGTGGGCGTAATCCATTTTAAGGGGGGTAGAGCGAAAACCGCTTAGCGTATGTTTGTGTACTGAGTACATAAAACTACGGTGTGCATAGCACAAAAGAATTTGAGAATATGTTTTATATAAACATTTTGAGATTAAGCATGGTTATTGCCCACAGAATGTGAATACCTACATATTAATACCTACCTTGTTAACTCCGGGTGTGAGTACAAGTTAAGAGAATTAGTGAGGAGGATTAAGGAGACTTAAGGAATATGAGATATGAGTCGATATGAAAGTATGTGTGGGATAAGAATAAGATAACACTATGAGATATTATTTGATATGGGTATGAGGTAGGAAATAGTAATTCTCCGAGGTATAGGATGGTGAGAATTGGTATGAGATTGATATAGAACTTAGTAGGTATGAGAGCCCTGAGGTAATTACTAAGAGATGAATTGGGAACGTTTGATGGACTGAGTCCACACCTTGGAGATGTATTGATTATGATTAGAAGAACCAAAAGATAGAAAATTGGAAGTGAGTGAATTATTTGATGTTTGAAAATGACGTGGGAGGTGGAACTTGATTTTCTAGGGATCAAGGGAAACCGAACACAAATTGGGGTGGAAGGATAGTTCAACACTGATGCTGATCACATCAGGGTTGGATGATTCCTGAAACTCCCTACCAGTGGTCACAATTAAATCACACTATGGATAGAGGCTTTAGAATAAAATGAAATCGGAGTTGATTGTATTTTCAAATAGAGGGAACTATCCCTCACTTGACCTCGTAAAAAGGATTTCCTTTTTACTGAGTCTCGCCCATGAAGTCGAGGACGCACGAGCCTTTGTCTTCGGACTGGTGACATGGGGAGAGCAGAGTTATTTTTTATTCTGGCCCATGGTGGCGAGGACGAATGAGCCATTGCCTACGGACTGGTGACATGGGAGAATACGTTGGAAAATTATGTGATTGTTTTAATCATCAAAGAAACAAAGGGAATTTTGAGTGTTATACATGCTTAAGCATGTTGTGTGATATTTAAGTATAAGCGTATGACGGATATAATGATTCAATGAGTTTAAGTATACATAAGTATGATCTATATGATCTATGGAATGAGTTAAGACATGTATTCTAATAAGATAAGATGCATGGGAACTTTGGGGACAAAGTTCTTTTAAGGGGGGTAGATTGAAATACCCCAAACCTAAGTATGCTAAGTAAACATCAATTTATGATGTAGTAAGGCTAAAATATGCCTTAGAAAGATTGATAGACAATTTAAACCAAGGAAAACACAAGAAAATGCCTTAAGGGCAATTTAGGCAAAAATGAGCTCTAAGCTTAGAGTGACTTTGATTAGCACCAAAATATCATTATAAGACCTTATTAACATGCTAATGGACATGTTAAATCAATTATCAAAGAAAACCAAGCTCAAAAACAAGCTTAAACACAAAATGTGCTTTAAGACTCCTTAAAGCACCTTTTTGAGAAATTGTCTTAGAAATGGGTTTTGAGTGGCTAAATGTCTATGATTACATCTTAATCAACATGTGTGCTAATTATTATCACATTATGAAGTCTAAAGCAGTGGGAAACCAAAAATTTCACAAATATGTGCACTAAATTGTGAATAGTGCCAAATAGTGACTAGTTTAAGTTTTAGTCAACATAAGTCAATTAGTTTGTCAACCAAGACCATAAATATCTTGATTATAAGGGGGTGGCCGGTTTTAATGTGGTGAGTCACCACATGAGTCATCCAACTTAAGAAAAAAAAGAGAGAAATAAGAAAAGTTACTATTTGCTTTTATAAAGCAAAATATCCTTTAATAGCCTACATCTCTCCTCTCTTCTTCATTTCCCACCTTCACCCACGGTTTTCTTCTTCTCCTCTCTGTTCTAAAGTCCAAGCAGCCCCCATGGCACCACCACCTTCATTTGTCCATAACTTGCTCATTTTAGCTCCAAATCAAAAACTAAGCATAGATTTCTCTTAGTTAGACCAAGGCCTTGCTTCCTATCTCTTCAAAATTTGAAAAGCTTCATTTTGGAGCCATGGGAAATCACCATTTAAGGGGGAAAAACTAGCTTGAATGTTCATTGTCTTCTCCATTCATTCAAGGTAAGGAAAATGTAAGAAAAACCATGTTTCCACCACTTCTTCTACATGGCCAAAAATTTCTACTCATGGGGTTCCATTTTATCCATTGTTCTAGCTTGATTCTATTCTCCAAAGGCTAGAGGAGGTCCTTCTTGATTCATATCCAAGCCTACCTTAAGACTTCAAGGTAAAATATTCATTTTAAGACCTTAAAACATATTTTTAACCTAGGGTTTACTCCTTGAGGTTAGTGTATTGTTTAGCACTCATGAGAGTCATTGTATATTGATTAGAACATTGGCAAGGGGAATTAGAATGGAGGCCGAGATTCCCAAGGGAAGAAGCCTAAGGAGAAACTTGAGAGAAACTTGAGAAAAACAAGGTAAATTGCTTACCTAATGGTGGTCTAAGATTTAAGGGATGAGTTTTAGGTGAGTACTAATGTAACTTAAAGCTTACATTGTGTAATGGGTTATATAACCAAAGAAAAAGAACTTAAACAAGCTTATGAACTTGTGACTAAGGAGCCAATGGGAATGAGTTAGTAATATAAAATTAAGATGGATTTTAAGAGCATTATAACTACTATGAGATTGATGGGTGTATTTGCAGGTTGAAAGCTATTATATGTGGGAAATTCAGTGTTTAAGTTTAAGTCATTTAAGGGCCTAAGAGCCATGTTATTTGAGGGCCTTAGTGCTATGCAATTTAAGATTATTGCACAATATTGAGTTTATTATGAATGAGTTGATTTGGGTGAGGAAACAAGATGAGAAAGGACTTGAGGTGTATGAGTTGGTTAAATGAGGAAAACAATGCATCTGGGCATGATAAAATACTAGAGAAGCTATGGCTAAATTTGAATAGAAAACAAAGAGTTTAAGTGGAGGTGGTGAGTTAATATGCCCTAGGATTCACTAGGGATCATTCTCAGGAATTTGAGTGGAAATGAGTTAACTAAGGAGTTCTGGAGGTTTAGAATGACCTAGAATTGTCTATGAGGAAATTAGAGTTTAGATGAGTGTATAGAACACACCAAAGTCATGGTATGAGGAATGGTAAGACTTGTGCAAAATTTGGAGGAAAAAGATGTATAATGCTTTAAGACGATTAAGGTATGAACTAGGGAATATAACAATGAGAGTTTTGGGAAGCTTGTGTAGGCGGTGATGATGCTAGTAGTGGATTAATAAGGTTTTAGTTTAGGTGGTAATGAGTAGACTTGGGTGATGGAAGTGAAAATTGAAGGAGAAGGTTGGGAATCGTCAATGAAAATGACTAGGAATGTAGAAGAGTGCATGATCATGAGAATGGTGAGTAAGTTGCATAGGTAGGTGGAAATGCCTAAGGGGGGGTAGCATGGTCATGGTAAATGAAGAACAATGTTGAGGTGTTAAGAGGATGGAAAGAAACGGAGAGGTACGTTCGAGTTTAGGAGTTATGAGTAACAAATGGAAAGGAGAGGAATTGTGCATGGACAAGTAAGATAACCTTGGAAGGTTCAGCAAAGCAAAGATGGGATGTAATAAAGCTTAGGGAGAAGTCATATTCATTGGAAAGGAAAACACTTTGGATAGTTGGAGTTTAGACAAAATTACATGTTGGAAAAATAAGGAAATAAGTAACAAGTGTTAGGATTCTTGTAATATTGAGAAATGGTTAAGGAGGTTTTAGAGGATGTCTAAGGTGAGTTTAAGTGCCTATATGGTATTAATACATAATGGGACACTTGTGGAAGAGTTGGGCATTTTGGCAAGAAATGATAAGTGTTTAAGGGTATATAAGATGAGTTTTCTGGCACGTCCGAACTTCCGTTCGAATTTGGAAGCTCGGACATGCCCTGTTACGTTTAAATTTCTGAGTTTGACCAGTGTCTGAACTTCTGTCCGGCCTTAGATGTTCGGACACTTGAAATTTTTCCTTTGATTTTTCCTCGACCTATGTCCGAACTTTGGAAGCTCGGACACATGTCCGGACATACGTCTGGTTGCACCCTTTTGAGTCTCAGCTTGCGTCCGAACTTCGGAAGTTCGGACATGGTGCTGTTTTGACCAAAAACTTTGTTTAAGGTTAGGAAATGATATCTATGGTGGGGATTGATGGATATTGATGTTATAAAGTTATTAAGGGCATGCTTGGAGGGTGGAATGACTACTAAGTGGGTGAATAAGTATAAGGTATGAGGAGAAGTGATTCACTTAAGATTAAGTTTGTATGAACTTAAGTGGTGTTAGATGGGGATCATTAGTGACTAAGTGAGTTAAGTAAGTTAGCTTTATTGGGAAAGTAATTAACAACCTAAAATTGAATGAATGTGTTTAGGGTTTGAGAATTTGGACTCCAGAGGAGAGAGTAAGCACCGAACGACCAACGGTGAACGGTACAGTTCTTCTTGTGACCTGCTTGCTAACGAGGTGTCCCTCAGCTTGGGTGCTATTTGTTTTTGTGTGCTCACTAAACAAGATAAAGCATGCAACCGGAACATTATGTTTATTGTATTGTTGTGTGATGTTTGAAAACTAACATAACTTACCGTGAGAACCTACTAACTAACGTTTAGTAAGGAATGTGTGTGAGACTAAGGAACACTCCCTAATATTAGTTTGTTAAAAACCGAAAGAGGTTTAACCAACAAACTTTGTCTTGAGACTTCTACTAACTAGTACTTGGGGGGAGTGAGGAACCCGGGACTGACTCTGGTCATGCATGCTAAGGAAAAGGGGGTCGGTATCTAAAGCAGATCCGACTTCCGCTTAAGGACTTGTCTTCGGACTTGTTGTCTAGGGTCGGTTTCCGGCTCAGCTACATTGGACATCCAGTCCAAGGTAGGAGGCATTAAGATGGTGCGGTAGGATCACCTAAATCCTAAATTATAAGATAAGTTGTTTATTCAACCAATGGAGTTAACAGCTCATTAGCTAGGGTCGCTTTTGACCCGACAAAAAAAAAACATTGAGGAAAGATACAATCATTTCTATTTAAAGAGTGGTTTGTATTCTAAGATTAAGATGAGGTTTGAGATAAGTTTCAACCATCCCTATTTAAAGGATGGTTTGTAATATAAGACTGAGATAAGCTACATCCATTCCAGGATGGTTGTTTTCTAAGACTAAGATTGAGGTAAGATAAGGTTGGATTGAGATTAAGAGGAAACATGACCTAAGGAGTTAAACAAATAACTCTCTAATTAAGGGAACACATTTAAGTCGTTCATTGTGATTGAACTTTGATTGTTCATATTTTGATTGCTGTTTATTGCACTTTCTATTAAGTTGTGCATCTAATCAACCTCCATGCTATCGACAATTAGTCGTCGTAGCCACGTTAGCTTGGGGGCCATGAGAGGATCGTACCAGCATTCGTGCTGACCCCCTTTGGGGGCTATTTTTACAACACAGGTGAACTTCAGGAGACGGCCGTCACGAGAGTAGATGGGGTACAAGCGTTACGGGTTAAGTGTGGCCTACGAGTTGTGCATGTACACTCGTATGGCAATTTGAGTTAGTAAGATGTATAAGATGTGAGGGGATTGTAAGAAGAATATGTATTTGGTTAAGATTTGTATGTACTAATGTTCGGTAATATGTCTCAGACCGTGGTAAGGTCTGGAGTGTATTGAATTCCGCTGTGACATCTATATATATGTTGTTAAGTTGCGAAACCACATTTGGATTGAAATGGGGTGTTACTGTAGATAACTTTCTACTATGGTTATAGTATATCATAAAAGCTGTCATTTATTGTGTACAGAAGCTGTCACTTATTGCTATCATTTGTTTCTTGATAGCAATAAGTGACTGCTTTTATGCACAATAAGTGACAGCTTTTATGTTATACTATAACCATAGTAGAAATTTATCTACTAAGGTTACATTATAACATAAAAGTTGTCACTTATTGTGCATAAAAACAACTATTGCTATCATTTGTTAAAGTCGCTTAACATGCAAACTCAGGGGGAATCATACTTAGGGGGAATCTCTCAATCTTTTAATTGCCAAGAGTTTTTCATCTAGTTTCTTTTAAAAGGTATGATGCACCCCACATCAACAATGTGTGGCTAGTATTCCAATTGACTGCATGCAATCTACAGACATTCATGTCCAAGTGTTTGAAGATTCTCCGACCTATCGATGTTCAAAACTGAAAGAAGATGCGAATCCAATCCAAACTGAAGATGAAGAAGTGTCTACCTTCTCCACCTCCGTTTCCATCCATAAGTCATGAAATTCATCAACCGGGCGATCTGGTACCACTTTATCTTCATATAGTCCCCCATGCCACCATATAAGCGACTAAGGTTCCTCTTATCCTTCTGATACAACTACTCTAGAAAACAGTTTTCTTCATTCAAGGTCATGAAGTATGCTGGTAATTCGTTAATCGCCACCGGACTCTACTTCGTGGAAGCCTCACTTAACTATTTAGCCAATTTCTTTAACCTCTCTGTTTCTGAGTTCTCATTCATCCTTTCATATGTATCTGTCTCTGTCTCTTTTGTACCATATTTTTCTTCTTCTGTCTCTTTTGTATCAGCAGAAGAATCATCATGATCGTCGGTACTTTCATCTTCAACAGAGGCAACAACTGTCTTAGCGAATTGGAAATTTCTTCTCAGGTACGTATTATAAGTACTTTTGTGTTTGAATTGGTGATTTTAATTATTTGCGCATGTTTGGATAAGTTTAAATGGTGTACTTAATCGCTTTTATAATTCTGTTGTGCAGCTTGTTGATTTCTTCTCAATACTTATTCACAAGCCGATCGATCTCAAGTTTGTCAATAAGGAGAGGGCGCACACATGTGTTTGAATACACTAAATTGATCAGAAGAAGTCATGAGTCATGATCTATATATCTTTTCTTTTTTCAAATGGTTGTATTGTACATGTTATGATCGAAGTACTTGAACCATTTTTAGTTTTGGTTAACTAGCTAGTTACAAATGTTGTAGTTGATCGATACTATATACACTTAAGCGTATGTGCGCTATATTTCAAACAAAGTTACTAATGCTGTTGATCTATTAATTAAAATTCTCCAGTTTGGTTGATATGGTATATTCAATACAAACAGGTTTTGAATGATTTTGTGATTTTAATTTTGTGTTATGCGCAGGGTAATAAATTGTATAAAAAATAAAAATATAAAAAAGGACCATATAAGAAACGCTTATATGTATAAGCGTTTCTTATACTCTCGCGCCAAATGACATAAAGAACGCTTATATTGATAAGAGTTTTTTTAAATATTCATAAAGAACGCTTATAATAAACAAGCGTTTTTTATAGTCGGACATAAAGAACGCTTCAAGGTGAAAGCGTTCTTTGCCTCGTAGATTCCCGCCCCTTACCCACTTAAAAAAACGCTTTAGGGATAAGCGTTTTTTTAAATAATGTATAAATAACGCTTATAACGCGTTCTTTAAGAGGCTAAAACGGTTATAAAACGTTCCAAAAGACAAATAAAAACGTTGTTTATTCCTTTTTTTTCCAGCAGTGTTAGAACAACTTTTGTGGTTGCTCGGAAATTTGAAGAAAATATTGGTTGGTTTTGGAATTAAATAAATTAATGTGTATGATATAAATTAAGTTTTGATATTAAATTATAAGTTTGTAAAATAAATGAGGGTCAAAGTGTAAATAATGAAAGTTGAGGGTTAAAGTGCAGAATATTAGGTTAGTTTTGGTATTTACAATAATTAAAGTGTATATTATAATATTTTAAGTGATTAAATGAAAGTTTATAATATAAAGGGGTGAATAAATAAATCTGAGAAAGGAGAGGTGCTATTCTTAAATATATACATACATATATACATACATATATATATATATATATGTCTATTATAATGTTGGAATATCTTAAGTTATAAATTAATAAGGATCAGTAATACAACAAGTATTAAACATGGGATAGTTTCGTAAATAATCAAAATATGTGGGAATGGTATAGAAACTTCTAAAAAGTATTGGTGTTGTTCAGAATTATATACATAATATATGTATATAGTAAGGTTAGAAAACCTTAGACTATAAAGTACTAAGATTGGAAATATAGTAGTTATAATATATATGGTTGATTATATAAATAATCAAAGTGAAAGGGAAAGTATTGCAATTATCGAAAGTGTGGGGGCTGATTTAGGAATGATTAATATGTGGACAAAATATATAATAAGGTTGGGATGGTATAATTTGACATTATGTTAAAGTATAATAGGATATATATAAATATATTATTATAAGGACGTTATTAAGGAATGAAAATGCATTATATATAATTACATAAAGTGATGGGTAAGTTTGAGAATTTCGAAGTATATTGTATGGTCAGAACTTATTATACGAGGAACTTTATTTATAATTCATGTCATGTGAAATTACAACATGGCAAGAGGGTATAATATGGTTAACAAGTTACATACGGGGGATTATACAGTTACATGTAAGAAATGTAAATATAACGACAATAGTGTCATGAGCATATACAATTGTATAGTACGTTACATGCATGTAGAAAAGGGTTACGTAAATCGTAACGTATATTAGCAATCATAATGTATGCACGTAAATATTTATACAACCGCCATACATGCTAGTAATAACAATTACGCAAAATATCGCGTAAAACGAAATGTTTAACTGTCAAGCATGCACGCACATAATATTAATCCCCGCATGCATGCAACCCGACAATTCGTAAACAAATTGTGAATGAAACTTCCATGTGACAAGTATTATTATCGTAACAATATGTACACACTCGTAAAGTATAGCGTGTAGCCGAAATGTCAATCTCTAAGATTAACGAACATCGAATTGAACAAGAGATCAACTAAGGGTTAGCTACGGGATGGAAGTAAGAGTTTGATCTTGGACAATTAAATAAGTTCGAGTTATATAAATATATGCTAATATTAGAACAACGCATGTACCAGAGGTACGAGTTGGTAGACACGAGTAGTGTGAGCGCTAGAGGCTACGCGGGAATTGTCACGCTAGCATTCGCTGGTGTACGGTATGTTGGATTCTGTGGTCTGAACCCCTGAGGGAAGCCTCGGGTTCGGGTATTGTTTGGTTATGTGATAGGAGTGATATGTGTGCTATACATGTTGTGTGGATTAATTCCTTGATTTGTTAAGTGATTATTATTGTGCGCGACGTCTTCGGACAATATTACTATGATTTCTCAAGCGATTGGAATACTAATATTCGAGAACTTTACTCCTAATTAACCTAAGTAAAACAGTACTTAGGAACGAGACTCGGGATCCCCAGTCTCTAGAGCTTGATACTCAATCATGAATATAACCTAGATCGTTTCTAGGGAAGTATATAAGACTTCAAAGGTAATTGTAATGGTAATGACTTCTTCAAGACCTAAGACTTTACTTAGGGAAGTTGATTAAGAATTAATCACATATTGGAGAGTGTTGGTTTATGGTATATGGTATGGAAATCCCAAGTAGTCTTCGACTAGTTGGTTGCGCATTGGTGATCACCGGAGTATAACGTCCGTATCGGACCGACTCCCTCTATATTCCGACGGGCCTAGATAGACTGTTGGACAAAGGGTGCCGCTTTCGGCACGCGGCTTTGGCCATTCATGGATGCCTTTATTAGGCAAGTGGAAGTCCTGAGATCGAATGATCCTTGGCAATAAGCACCTTGTGTGTACGGGAGGACTACTATCCAGTAAGGTTATTTACGGGCTGTCCTAACATGACGTCCATTAGTATTGAGGGTAAAACTTAATGTCGACTAACATAATTTAAAGGAAATACTACGATTATCCGGGTGGAAATAATTACACGTTCGAATAATGCGTGTTGTATACTGTATACTGTGTATTGTATTTTGCTCATTGAGTATTGTATGTGGTGTACGTACGGTTTCATTGATGGAATGCTAGATGCTTATTTATGTCATTTACCGCTGTCTATATAAACTGTAATATGAACCAGCATGTAATCAACCTCATGTTCAGACGGCTAATTGACCTAAGTGACCTAAAGGGTCTAGGACAACATAGTTTAACATACTCGGCCAAGTGCTGAGCCCTCCATGGGCACCGATATTTTATGTTTCAAGTGATTGATGATTGACGCCGGAGTGCGGGATCGTGACCTCAACTTTTATTACGTTTCTAGGATTAATTCATGTTAGTATGTTGTAATCTGGGAATTTTCTAAGTGCTCACTTGTCATAGCTATTAAGTTATGTTTAGGATGTTATAGTATATAAATATCTCGTTCATCACTGCGGTTAGTTGTTGTTGAATCTGTTGTATTTCGGTTAGTTTAACTTCCGCTGTGAGACGTTTCTAATTATGTTGTGCGAGTGATTATTACGAGAGTGATTATTACGGGTTTATCGAGTGGGGTGTTACAATCCTAAACAATTGAACTTCGTAAAATAATGAGATTGTGTTAAGAAATTAACCTTTGTACAAAAATTTTAAAATCTCAAACTGGTTAAAATAGATCTTAATACAATGTGTAAATTATAATTAGGCAACAACTTGAAGGTTAGATTTTTAAAACAATTAGCTAAGAGGTAGGATTGAGAACTCACTCATCATACAATTCCAAATTCAAAGCACTTATGTCTTTGAAAAATCCAACCCTATTCTGATTTTAAGTAGTGATTTGGATTTATCGTGTATATTTGGATGGTCGAATCATATTCTATACTGGTTGGTTATGGTTTATTTAGACCTAAAGACTTGTAGATTCCCGAGTTGAATCCCTTTGAATTTTTTGTTACATTAAATTTTATGGCACTTCCATTTTACGGCTGGAGAGTATACATTTATCGAGCAAAAAAAAATGGATCAAAGAGATCAGAGGAATCAAGATCACAACCGATCCTCAATAATCAACAACTGCAAGGAAGATTACTCACCTAGAAAACCACCATCAGTTAGTGGAGGTGATCGGACAAAGCGAGATGAATGGAGTGAAGGAGCCGTTACTACCCTGCTAGATGCATACGCATCGAAATGGATCTTGAGAAACAGAGCGAAGCTCAAGGGTCTGGACTGGGAAGATGTTGCAAGACGGGTTTCATCGAGAGGGAATAACATCAAGTCACCCAAGACACAAACACAATGCAAGAACAAGATAGAATCCATGAAAAGCGGTACAGATCGGAGTTTTCGATAATGGATCATCAACAATAATAGAACACTCAGTACAAGCCCAACCGATGCGGGCCTCTCATGTAATAAGCCTTGAGAGATTATGGGCCTTACTATTATCGGTCTCAGTCCAGTCTTACATATACAAATATCTGTAAAAGACACACACTATAAATACACATATGTAAACCCTACAGTGAATGATATACGACGGATACATTTACATTCCCAAAATAACAAACTCTTTATGGTATCAGAGCACAGGCGGCGCTGTGCTCTCTTCTTTCTTTCCTAAAATATCTCTATTCATTCCTCTACAATGGCGACAGAAGGAACTCTATCTATGACTACATCTCAGTCAGTAGGCGAGATGATTTCTGGTTCTTCTTCATCGGCATCAACTTCATCAATCTCTCTTCCTTATCTTATCTCCACTTCTTCCAATTTCCACAAACTTACAACTGAGAACTACCCTTCTTGGAAGCGGCAGCTGGAGCCATACCTCAAAGGTCATGGACTTTTTGGCTGGATCGATGGATCCTCTCCTTGTCCTGCTAAATTGGTAAACAGTCTTCCAAACCCTGAGTATACAAAATGGCAACAATATGATCAGCTTGTATTATCTGTCATTACTTCGTCTCTGTCAGAACCTCTTCTCAATCAAGTGTATGATAATGAGTCATCAGCTCAGTTATGGAATGCTCTTAAGGAAATGCATGCAGCTCAGTCAAATGCACGAGTTATGTAGATTAAGTGTCAATTGATGAATCTTAAAAAGGGTAGTGACACCATTGCTGTTTATTATACTAAACTGCGTAATTTTGGTAGTGCTTTAGCCTCTGCTGGTTGTCCTATTTCTGATGCTGATTTCATAGCACATATGGTCACTGGTC